>JBBPBX010065332.1:0-19980 GCA_038048925.1 Garcialebias charrua | reverse complement strand
ATCACCCATAATTCTAATTAATTTTCTAATTCTAATTTTTTTATTTTTTTTTTAATTTTTTTTATTTTTTTATAATTTTATTTAATTTTCCTATTTTTTTTTTTTTTTTTTATTAATTTTCCTAACTGTAATACACAAACTAGATCATAAAATGAATAATTCTACTTAATTCTACTTAATTTTTCTAATTGAAATACACAAACTAAAAGATGGCACAACATCAAGATGTTCACAAAATGAATAATTCTACTTAATTTTCCTAATTGTAATACACAAATTCATCACAAAAATGAATAATTCTACTTAATTTTTCTAACTGTAATACACAAACTGCTTTATAAAATGAATAACTCTACTTAATTTTTCTAACTGTAATTCACAATAATTGATTTTCTTTATTCATTCAAATTTTTTAGTAAAATTGCTGCATGTTTTTAACAAACTCCCTGAGGACTGACCCCCTCCCCTGCAAATAATTTGGTATCACCCATCTCACCGGCTACAGGAAGTCACGTGAGTCACGGAGCTGCTCATGAAGTTGCCCAGAAGTTTCTACATGCATGTGTCCGAAAAAGGCCTCCTTTGGTCTGACTGACTCTGTCGCTGCCTGCCCCTTGCTATGGATGTAGCTGCTATTAGCTGTGAGGTTCGCTGTTTTTGTTTGCAAGATACCACTCATAAACCACACCGCGGATTTTTAAATCCAGCTGATTTCACATTTGGTTCAGCTCAGGAGCCCGTCTGCTGTAGTGAGGTAAGAAATATATTTTTTAAGCGTTTATTTAACTAAATTTAAAGAAACAAAGCTCCGGTTTGACCCGCCTGGCGCCTGCATAAAAATCAGCGAACTTTTTTTTTTAATCCAGCTGATTTGAACATTTCGTCAAACTCAGGAGTATGTCTACTATCACCCATAAGTCAGCGAAGAAATACTGTATATTTTTAAGCGTTTATTTAGCTAAATTTAAAGAAAGAAAGCGTCCGGTTTGACCCGCCTGGCGCCTGCATAAAAATCAGCGAACTTTTTTTTTAAATCCAGCCGATTTGAACATTTCGTTAAACTCAAGAACACGTCTTCTATAAAGTCAGCTTAGTAATATATTTTTTCTCGCAAAGAAATAATTGTTTTTACCGTGTTTCTTTGTGAAGTTCTTCGTACTAGCTGGGTCCTGTCGCCGCCATCTTGATCAGGACAAAGCTGACGCGTCGCGTGGAGATGACGCGTCAGCTTTGTCCTGATCAAAGATAATAGGAAAACATCCATCAGGTGACTGCTCTAATTGTGGGGTACTGGAAGGAGTGGAACATGTGTTGATTTATTGTAAGAAATATAATAAAGAGAGGAAGGCACTGGAAAGGGTAATGGGGAGTTCGGTGACAATGGTTACTTTATTGAAGAAAAATCAGTCACAGGTTATAACTAAAGCACTTGTTAAATATTTGAAAGTTACAAAATTAGCTGAAAGGATTTAATTTTATTTTTATTAATTAATTAATTTATTTATTTTTTGTTGAAAGTAGACTCTTGAATTACATCTCCGTCCGGTTGATGGCGGTAATACACTGAGTTTGTAAACTGCCAGTAAACACCATCGAAGAAGAAGAAGAAGAAGAGATGACGCGTATTAAACACTGAAGCGTATAGTGTACAATTTTTTCGTGTTTATTGTTAATCACAACCCCCCCAATGTTAGACCTAAAGTTACGCCCCTGCCGCTCTGGATGAAACGGAGTTGGATGTTTTCTGGTGTTAGTATCAAAATCAAATGAATAAATAATTGTGATGTCAGTGTTGATGTATGATACTGGCTCATTTATGAATTATTTGTGTCTTTAGTCGGAGTGTAAAAAAAAGTCAAATTTGTTTAATGATGGTGTAGTGTGAATGCTCATTTGGCAATCCATGCATCAAAAACATTCAGCTCATTTGGGAGATCGGTGCTGTGACTTTTGTTTTTTTCTAACTTTTATATTACTGTATTAAAAAAACTTTCAATTTATTTGCACATATTTTCCATATAAAAATACATTATCTTTTAAATTCCTTCACCTTTGGCTACTTTTAGCTACTTTATTATTATTTTTTTATTATTATTATTATTATTTTAGCTTTTACCTGGACTTTTGGTGCCTTGGGTGCCTTTGTCATCCTTTTGCTACTTGTAGCAATCTTTTAGTCATCCTCTTATCATCACATCCTCTTGGGGCCAAGATGGTGTAGAGGCAGGGCAGCCGGCTCAGGACCACAAGGTCTCGGGTTCGATCCCCGGTCATGGCATACCTTGTTGTGTCCCTGGGCAAGACACTTAACCCTGAGTTGCTCCCGGTAGGACAGGCAACGCCTTGCAAGGCAGTCTAACGCTACCGGTGTATGAATGTGTGTACAGTATTTTCTGGTGTATAGGTCGCATTGTCCAATTATCACCAATAGATTGGAAAAATCCCTAGATAGGTCGCACTGGTGTATAGGTCGCACCTACGTTTAGCTCTGCTGCAAATGTCTGCCACAGGAGCGCACAGCAAGGCTTTTAAGAAGATTAACACTTAAAAACAATTATTTGTTTGATAAAAATTATAGCAAATATATGTCTGAGCTGAACTTTTCCTTAATAAATGAACGTAATTGTGAAATGAGCTGGATTTAAAAATTTGTTTCACCGAAAGTGATAACAAGCCATATACTGTATAGGTCGCACCTGAGTATAGGTCGCAGGCCTTGAAAAAAACCCATAAAAGGTGCGACCTATACACCGGAAAATACGGTAGAATGGGTGGATGTTTGGTACTGAGAAGCGCTTTGGGGCCCCTCAAAGGGGGCTGGAAAGCGCTATATAAGTAAGCTCCATTTACCATTTATATAGTTGGCCTTTTTCTTAATTTTAGCTATATTCTGCTACTTTTAGCAGATGCTTTTTTCCTTTCAGTTTTAGCCAGCTGTTGCTATAACTTATAGCTAGCATTTTGCTACATTTAGCTTTAGCAAATCATTTGTTACAAATCTCTGTCTTATGTAACAAATAATGTTGAATCGGCTGCTGCTAGTGGACATTTTTCTTTTATCAGTATTGGCTAGCTTTTTGTTCTATAGCTCTTAGCATTTGGCCCTTAGGTTTTAGCTAGCATTTTGCTGCATTTAGCTAATGTTCTGCTCCTTTCAGCTTTTTGCTAGCATTTTGCTTCTTTCATCTTTAACTAGAGTTATGCTTCTTTTAGTTTTTATCTAGTCTTCTGTTCTTTTGGCAAGTCTTTTTGTTATATGACAAACAATGATGTGTGCTGGGGCCCCACAAGGATGTGTGCTGAGCCCCCTTCTATTCACCCTGCTAACACATGACTGCACACCATCGTACAGCTCCAACCACTTCATCAAGTTTGCGGATGACACAACAGTGGTAGGTCTCATCAGCAACAACGATGAGACGGACTACAGGAACGAGGTGAGCCGCCTGGCCTTGTGGTGCGGACACAACAATCTCACTCTCAACGTGGAGAAGACAAAGGAGATTGTTGTGGACTTCAGGAAGAGGGATGCCCAACATCCTCCTCTGACCATCAACAGCACCGCAGTGGAGAGAGTGGACAGCACCAAGTTCCTGGGAGTGCACGTCTCAAAGGACCTGTCCTGGAGCAGGAACACTGCAGCACTGGCAAAGAAGGCTCACCAGCGTCTCTACTTTCTCCGCAAGCTGAAAAGGGCTGGAGCTTCAACCCCCATCATGAGCACCTTCTACAGAGGTGCCATAGAAAGTGTCCTGACCAGCTGCATCACTGTAGCCGTTTACGCATTTGCCGGCCCTCCCCGGCTCTCCCTGGCTCCTCCCTGCTTATAACCCGGGTTCTGCATGTTCGCATTTTCCTTTTTTTCCCCGACTCCGCCCTCGTCATGGAACCATCTCCTCCGTGGTTCCATCGGACCGCGGCCCGACGGGCCCAGTTCACGTCATTTACTGCTCACATTTGATTCGTTGTTTGCAGCAGGGGCTGGACTGCTTCGTGTAGGGGCGAGACCAGAGGGCGTGACTAGCTGCGTGTTGAGTCATCAACTGCGATTTCGCCAGCGCACCTAAAAGCACTCTATTTTCATCTAAAAACTACTTTTGAGTGCATAAAAATGATCGGAAACGTGTGTTTATATGCTTAACTTGCTAACTGTAGTGAAAAAACACATGAAAACTCAGTATTTATTTCGTTTTTTCCAAAAATTCGCAAACCGGAAGTCCGCTCGTTCGTAAATTTCGCCAGCGCACCTAAAAGCACTCTATTTTCATCTAAAAACTACTTTTGAGTGCATAAAAATGATCGGAAACGTGTGTTTATATGCTTAACTTGCTAACTGTAGTGAAAAAACACATGAAAACTCAGTATTTATTTCGTTTTTTCCAAAAATTCGCAAACCGGAAGTCCGCTCGTAAATTTCGCCAGCGCACCTAAAAGCACTCTATTTTCATCTAAAAACTACTTTTGAGTGCATAAAAATGATCGGAAACGTGTGTTTATATGCTTAACTTGCTAACTGTAGTGAAAAAACACATGAAAACTCAGTATTTATTTCGTTTTTTCCAAAAATTCGCAAACCGGAAGTCCGCTCGTAAATTTCGCCAGCGCACCTAAAAGCACTCTATTTTCATCTAAAAACTACTTTTGAGTGCATAAAAATGATCGGAAACGTGTGTTTATATGCTTAACTTGCTAACTGTAGTGAAAAAACACATGAAAACTCAGTATTTATTTCGTTTTTTCCAAAAATTCGCATTCTGAGCTTTTCGGTAAGAACTGCCCACCCACGTCAAGTGAATACCCCACCCACTTCAAGGCTTGCTCTCCGGACAGTGCGCAATCAACGAGGGCGGGCCAGAGCTGGCTCTGGGCCAACCAGAGACGAGCGGGACCGGGGAGGGCCGGCAAATGCGTAAACGGCTTGTGTGGTTTGGTGCATGTACTGCATCCTGCCGCAAGAGCCTCCAGCGCATTGTGAGAGCAGCTGAGAAGATCGTGGGCACCTCCTTGCCCTCACTGCAGGACTTACACAGCAAACGCCTCACTCGGAAAGCCCACCGCATGGCAGGTGATCCCACACACCCACTACACAGCTGCTTCAGACTGCTGCCATCAGGAAGGAGACTGAGGAGTCTCCAGGCTCGAACCAGCAGACTGAGAGACAGCTCTGTTCATCAGGCAGTCAGAATGCTAAACACTCTGCCTGCTCTGCCTCCCCTCCCATTTGAACTGCCTTAACACTAAAACTTTCTCACATACTATCACTCAACACAAAGTTTTTAACACTAGACTCTGTGTCACCAAACGGGTTTTCACTAAACTCTCGGTCATGTGCTCATACAGTTTGCACTACTTCTCATACTTGCACTAATGTCTGTATTACATCACTGCCTATAATCATAATACTGTTTACATTCTCTGTTTACATTTATTAATACTGTTTACTTTTATTACTACTGCTTACATGTAATTACTACTGTTTACATTTATTTACACTACTCTAATATCTACACCACTGCTGGTACATATACAGTGTGCTCTGAACGGTCTTATTTAGGGATGCCCAATGTGCCTTACTGCATATGCCACTTTTTGCCTCTACAACAACATCAACTACTACCTCATACATATACTGTGTACATTGACTCATACGCTGCTTTGCCACTTTGCAAATGTCAATGCTAGAAACCTTTAGTTTATTTTAGTTATACTTTTTATACTCTTTTTTTATACCACTATGCAAAAAAAAAAAAAAAAAAAAACACTCAGGACAGTGTTAGTTTTACTATTTTTATGCTTATGTCTATTATTATATGTTTCAGTGTTTCAATGTTTAGATGTTTACTGTTGCACCGAGGGACTGAGAGAAACGCAATTTCGGTCCTGTGTATGTCCTGCACTGTACATATTGCAGATCTGACAATAAAGTTGACTTTGACTTTGACTTTGACTTTGAATGTTTACTGCAGCTACTGCTGGCTATCCATCCATCCATTATCTTTTACCCGCTTCTTCCATTTTGGGTCACGGGGGTCGCCCATGTACAACAATCACAGTGCGAGGGGCGGGGTACACCCTGGACAGGTCGCAAGTCCATCACAGGGCCACATAGATACAAACGAGACAAACAATCATTCACTCTCTCACTCACACCTAGGGACAATTAGAGTTACCAATCAGCCTAACATCTGTGCTTGTAATTGTAATCAAATAGGCTGATTAGGCTGTTAGGCTGCTGGCTAGCATTTTTGCTTTAATTAGCTTTTGACTAGCATTTTTCTTAAGCTTTTAGCTAGTGTTTTTTTTTTTAGCTAGTATTTTGCCCATTTTCGCTTTTAGCTAGCACATTGTTCCTTTCTTCTTTAACTACAGTACTCAGTTTTGGCTTTCTCGGCAGACTTCAACAGTTTAGCTCTCACATTAATGCTGTAGCTGTTGTTAGGCGGTGTGGTGCCAGCAGCTGTAAAGAGACAATGTAAGGCAGGAGACAGCATAGAGGACAGGAAGTCCCACCCAGTCTTTGTCCACTGTCGGAGACTTTAATGTCTTCCTGCTCAGAGCCGAATCCAGCAAGGTGCCCTCTGCGGTTTGGAGCTGTTCTAGTGCTCCGTGGAGGTGAGCAGAATTTTAAACCGTCTGCAGAGTGACACATTTTCAGGAGCCAACCTGGACGAGCAAAGGGAAGGATGTTTTTAAAAAATAAATCTTGTTTAATGATGAAAGCGTTGTGCACTCCTGCACAACTATTATTAGTTCAAAGTAGGATCCACTAGTCCTTGATGTTAAAATAAAACGCCTCTGTAGGCTTTAGTCCTGAATATCATATGACTTTTTTTCCCCCCCAAGTCTGGTGATTTTAAAAATAGATTTATTTTAACACTATAAAAAGAAGTTGGCACACAGGCCAAACAAATCTGACTTTTGAGAACAATTTAGTGTGTTTGGTGCTTTGCCAAAGTTGTGCACTTGTCTTTCTCTGTGTATCTGTAAGCACTAGCACNAAGAATTGGATGTATTATATTTACACATCAGAAAATACAGAATGTTCTGCTAAAGAAGTGCAAGACGCTATCTTAAACCTGCTCCTCTGATTCCTAAGCATTTTAAGTCCAGTTCATAAATTTCTAGATATTTGTGTGAATGTTTAGGATCCTGCTTTGACTTTTGGTATTGGTGCAACTTTAGCCTTTTGAAATATTTAGCCTTTTCTACAATTTTTACGTTTGTTTTTTTTGAATGTCCAGAGGAATAGACTTAACTTTTTTTTAGATTTTTCTACCTGGATTATTGAGCATGCATCAGGATGTTTATGCTAACTACAACATTTTTGTGCTTTTTCTAACTTATTTCTGCTCATTTCAGCTTGTTACACACTCCTTTTACGAACCGGATTCCAAAAAAGTTGGGACACTAAACAAATAGTGAATAAAAACTGAATGCAATGATGTGGAGGTGCCAACATCTAATATTTTATTCATAATAATAATAATAATAATAATAATAATCATTTTATTTAAAAGCGCCTTTCATGACACCCAAGGACACTTAACAAACCAACACAGTGAATACAGAGCAAACATTATCAGCGACAAATTGAAATATAAAATACATAAAGGATATAAAATGGAAGATAAAAATACATTTAGTAAAGTTAATGATAAGCTAGTCTAAAGAGATGTGTTTTCAGGGCAGTCTTGAACAGAGAAAGGGAGGTGGTGTTTCGAAGGTCGGGCGGTAGAGCGTTCCAGAGGTGAGGGGCAGAGCAGGTGAAGGCCCTGCTCCCCATGGTGGAGAGGCGGGCAGAGGGTACATGGACTAATTTATAAACATAAACATAAACATAAACATACTTAGTCTGAACTTGTAGCTCTTATTGGGACCAAAGCCTGATTCTGACACAGTAGACTGTTATTTTTGGGTTGGCATGTATAGGTCAAGGGTTAGATGTGAACCAGGTTAGAGTTAGATATGTACAGTACTCAGTTAGGGTTAGGCATGTTCTTGGGTAGGGAACAACAGTGGAACATGGAGGCACAGTTGATAGAGTTGCTGCCTCTCACTGAGAAGGTCGCCAGATCAAATCCCTTCTGTGGGCCTTTCTGAGTGGAATTTGCATGTTCTCTTTGTGGGATTTCTCTGAGGACTGCACTCCAGTTTCCAAAAACATGCATGTTAGGCTGGTTGGTAACTAAATTGTCTCTAGGTGTGAGTGAAAGAGTTAACGGTTGTTTGCCTCATTTGTCTCTAATATGTGGCCCTGTGATGGACTGGAGACCTGTCCATGGTGTACCCCGCCTTTTGCATAGTGACTGCTGGATATGGGCACCAATGACTCCCATGACCCGAAAAGGAAGAAGCAGGTAAAGATAATGGATGAATGGATTTTCTTGAATAGGTTCTGGCATGTTCTTTGTTATGGCATGCTCTTGGTTATGGTCCGGCATGTTCCTGGTTATAGGTTCAGTATGCAGTTTCTGTAGAACTGTAGCACTTAGAAATATTTTCAACAGGCAAAGCATTCTGATCCCTCCCCCTCAGAGCCATATGTGGCTCTGCCCCCTTGTGGTCTGTTGAATTTCAAATTCAAGCTCTGTTTTTATTGGCTGATTCAAATTCAAGCTCTGTTTTTATTGGCTGGTTACAAACTCTGTTTTTATTGGCTGGAAAATGGCGGGTCACCTTTTCTTTTTAGAAATGCTTATTTACCACCTGGAGAAGCAAGGGGACAATATTTTTTTTTATTTTTTTTCAGAGATTACCTGGCTAACATCAGTCTGTCAGGAGGTAGTGACAGAGTGAAGAAATATGTTCATAAAAAAAGCTACATACTGAAGCTTTATGGTACGACATGTTCTTGGTTATGGTACGGCATATTCTTGGTTAGAGTCCGGCATGTTCTTGGTTAGAGTCCGGCATATTCTTGGTTAGAGTCCGGCATATTCTTGGTTAGAGTCCGGCATGTTCTTGGTTATAGTCCGGCATGTTCTTGGTTATGGTCCGGCATGTTCTTGGTTAGAGTCCGGCATGTTCTTGGTTAGAGTCTGGCATGTTCTTGGTTATGGTCCGGCGTGTTCTTGGTTATGGTCCAGCGTGTTCTTGGTTATGGTCCGGCATGTTCTTGGTTATGGTCCGGCGTGTTCTTGGTTAGGTCCGGCATGTTCTTGGTTAGAGTCCGGCATGTTCTTGGTTAGAGTCCGGCATGTTCTTGGTTAGAGTCCGGCATGTTCTTGGTTAGAGTCCGGCATGTTCTTGGTTAGAGTCCGGCATGTTCTTGGTTAGAGTCCGGCATGTTCTTGGTTAGAGTCCGGCATGTTCTTGGTTAGAGTCCGGCATGTTCTTGGTTAGAGTCCGGCATGTTCTTGGTTAGAGTCCGGCATGTTCTTGGTTAGAGTCCGGCATGTTCTTGGTTAGAGTCCGGCATGTTCTTGGTTAGAGTCCGGCATGTTCTTGGTTAGAGTCCGGCATGTTCTTGGTTAGAGTCCGGCATGTTCTTGGTTAGAGTCCGGCATGTTCTTGGTTAGAGTCCGGCATGTTCTTGGTTAGAGTCCGGCATGTTCTTGGTTATGGTTTGGCATGTTCTTGTTTATGGTTCGGCATGTTCTTGTTTATGGTTCGGCATGTTCTTGGTTATGGTTCGGCATGTTCTTGGTTATGGTTCGGCATGTTCTTGGTTATGGTTCGGCATGTTCTTGGTTATGGTTCGGCATGTTCTTGGTTATGGTTCGGCATGTTCTTGGTTATGGTTCGGCATGTTCTTGGTTATGGTTCGGCATGTTCTTGGTTATGGTTCGGCATGTTCTTGGTTATGGTTCGGCATGTTCTTGGTTATGGTTTGGCATGTTCTTGGTTATGATTCAACATGTTCTTGGTTATGGTTTGACATGTACTGGTTTAGGATTTGGGTTAGCTACAGAAATAAATTTAGTTAATACAATTTCGTAAAAAAGATTAAACTACAAATGTGTTTTTGTCAGTACACTCACAGAAATGATTCAAGGCATAAGTAATTTTTATGCATTTAAATCTATTAGATTTTATTTAAAAACTCGTATTTTTAATATATATGCATTAAAATAAAATATTATCTTAATAATTTAATCAAATATCAACTGTATTGAATGTAATTAGTTAATACTTACTAACATTGTTTAAATTATTGTTTAAATAATCAAAGATATAAAACAAGATTATATTCTTTAAATTTTATATGATTGGTTTTCATAAAAGTTATGTGAAACAATGTCCTCCACCAGTAGATGGCGGTAATGCCCTTTAAGTTGGTTACTAACTGCCGTAAAACTTGAACAAGAAGAAGAAGAAAAAGCTGTCCTCCATTTTGCATCATCCAAGTTGTTCTTCGTACATGCACGGTAGGCAATCCGTAAACAATCTGATACATCCTAATGTTTTATTACTCCTAAATGTGTCATAATCGTACAGTTATTACAACATATCATCAATATCAATCCATTTATGTAGTTTGTGATTATTTTAGGCATTTTTATCTTGGTCACGTTGCTGGATGTTAGACGAGATGTCTCCAAATGGTTGCAGACCCCTGATCTAGACATTTTAGCTAAACGTTGTTGTTTGTAGGATTTTTTTTTAGCCTGTTGGTCAATGATTTTCATATCTATATAGCTATCTATATATATATAGCAAACTGAGCTATTCAACTGCAATAAAGTAAACTAAAGAACTGAACAAGAATTAAAAAAAATAGGACTCTAATGTGTTAGCTTAGTAACTGCTTTTTACTGGCTTGTATTATAGAATTGAATGGTGGTTGTTGTTTGTCTTATCACTACTATTCTTTTTTTTCCAGATACAGTACCTATTATATTTCTCCTCCTGTCCTGTTCTCTCACCTCATGTGGCAACATAGATTTTGTAAGTACAAGTTTAAGATGTACGCATCAAAATGTAATTACTTTTAGTTAACAGTTCATGTGATGTTAAAATGGTTACAATATCAAGTTGAAATGTTTAGAGGAAGCATGTTAAACGTATAAATTATATGATTTATAATGCAAAAAACTCAGACTTACGTCTGATCTTGGACAATGTGTTGTTTTTAAGTTTGTCGTTTTAGGTTTTTAGGAACATTATGCACTTTGAAAAGGAGCTGGCTTTCTTGAATGCCTTTTTTTGTAACACCATGAAAGCTGCTAAACTTCAATAACAAACTCAAGCTGAAAGGCAGCTCATTTTACAGATAAATCTAATTGAGTTTTTCTTTGTCTTAATTCACAGGTACTGTGTGAATGTGGTTTTCTTTTCAGCTGAGCTGGACATCATGAGGTTGCAGTCAACTCTCTGAAGAATAAACGGAAAGGCCAGGAGACGCCAGCGGCCAACAAGGCCAGGAAGGCAGAAGTTAATTTCTGTCCAAACATACCCAGAGGTGAAACAACAGAGAGTATGGAGGCGGTGGCTCTACTGATAGAGGTAAAAAAGAAGAAAAAGGGTGAGGCTGAGATCAAGAAGAAGATGCAACATACCTTCTCAATCAGAAGGCAGGAGGTCCTACAGGAGCCAGCAATTCCAGAGTTCCTAAACAGATGGCCAGCACTCTTTGATGTCAGTGAGGTAAGTCTGAATCTGAAGTGTAATAACTTCATCTATCACTGATATTCTTTTCGAGCTGTTAAAATCAGTATCCTGTCTGAATTGCCTTTTATAGATCAACTTGGAGTTTATGCGACTGACAACTGTACCTCTGACCTCCAAATTCCTTGGAGAACTGGACCGTCAGACAGACAACCTGATCCAGGTTTTCAATGCCAAAGGTGGAACAGCAGGAAGAAAGATCACCGCCATAATGGCTCAGATGTAATGTATGTTATTTATTTACTTATATTTTCTTTTTCTAATCTGATAAGCATATGGATTGTGCTGCTCAGCTGTATGGGAAAGCTCATATGTTAAATATTTGAAAGTTGTTTTTTTTTTGGCCCTTTCCAAATTACTGTTTACTAAATGGGCCTAGACCTGTGTGAGCTTTACCTGAGTGGGGTAAAGCAATGTGATGAGGTGGTCAATTAGGGACATGTCAGTGACTTTGTAGGCCTCAGCACATGTTTTAGTGTGTCTCTAACACTGACAGGCATGAATCATGTTGGGTTTTTTTCTTCCTCAGAATGAAGACATCAACGTGAGGCGTGATTGTGTGCTGAGCTGCCTGAGCATCTACCTCAATGAAGACCTGGACACACTGGTTAAAGAATACATGGTATGCCAGCCTACTGTCCTTCGTGCCAGATGTAATTTCCATTCAGATTTGCCACATAACATATGGCGTTCATAAGAATGAGACAGTCAAACATAGGACACATTGACCTTGACCACCAGTAGTTCATCAATGAGTCCAATGGGTTGTTTGTTTAGAATGAGAAATTCCCACAAGGAAAATTTTGGTAGTGCTGTCACTTCGTAGGAAGTAAATCCACTTGGTCCAGTGGAGCCTGAAGATAAAGTGGGCCGGGTCCTGGCACCTAAATGTCCTCATTATGCCCAGGATGACAATTCTCGCCAAAACAACAAGGTGAGGACACAGGCACTTCCTAGTTCTTATGACCTAGCAGCATGTTTTGGATGTATTTATTAAGAAATGCTTTTCAAATAATGTGAGGTCATCTTGATTCTTGGTTCTGATCAACTGGATTCTACTGTGTTTGTTTGGGGGATAGCACTAGGACGCACGTTGTGGACTGTCAACTTATGAACTCCAACGCCTTGAGAACATCGTACAGAAGCAAGCCTTTTTGTCTTCTTTGAAGATATGGCAAGTATGTGAAACTATAACCAATTCAAGACCTATTGGCTGTTGTCCATGTCACTCACTCTCCCTCTCATACTTTGTGTGTCTTCACTAACCCTCACCTTGGTCTCTCCTTTGCTCTGCCCCCTGCTCTTTTAACAATTATGGGGGCTTTTCTGTAGCCATGGCAGTTCGCCACGATCAATTACATGTAGAAGAAACCCTGGTGCTCCCTGTATCTTTCTTTTTGTCATACTCACTAATCTCACTTGTTATCTCCCACCAGTGTCACATCACACATGCATTGAGCATGGGATTTGAAAAAGGTGTCAAATTTGGTCTTAATGGGTTATTGTCTTTTTTTTTTTTTCACCAAAAATTTGTTTTACAAAGTGTGCAATTTCTGTCTTTCTCCATTAGCATGCCTTGTACTATGTTTAGGATTGCTGTCTATGGAAAGAAACAATGGGATAATTGTTTATTTTTCTCTGTCAAAAGGAAGTCGAGGATCTGAGACAGTCAGCAAAGCCAAACTCACATGTCAAGAGGTAAGTCATAAAGCATTGTACAAAGCATTAACTGTTTTTGCAGTTGGGACAGAATATTGACTAGAAGGGGAGCAGTTTCCAACAGAAAAAAGGTAAAGGGAGAGAGAAGGTTAGGATAGGGAAAGGTAGGTCCTTTCTCTTCCCTGTCATCCTCCCTCCAAACCTCCTCTTACTACTGTCCTCTCTTATATCTCTTATATATGAGCGGAGTAAACAAGAGGTTAGGAGAGAGGAAGTGAGTAGAAAAGGCAGAAGAGAGGGAAAAGAGGTTGGAGAAGTTTGCTTCCTTTCATTTAATCCATTTTCCCTGCATCAATGAACAGTTTATTTGTTTCTTATACCGGTAGTAACTGCCTACGTATTTACAACACTGATCTCTGAACAAACAGGGGTGTTCCTGATTATGTATTTCTATATATCAATGCATTTCTGGAGTCACTGAATCAAATCCCTGCCCAGAGACCTTTCTGGGTAGAGTTTGTATGTTCTCTCCGTGCATGGGTGGGTTTTCTCCGGATACTCCAGCTTCCTCCCACAGACCAAAAACATAAATGTTAGGTTAATTAATAACTCTAAACTGTCCCTAGGTGAGAGTGAGTGGTTGTTTGACTCGTTTGAATCTACCGGTATGTGGCCCAGTGATGGACTTGCGACCTGTCCAGGGTGTACCTCACCCCTTGTACAGTGACTACTGGGTATGGTCACGAGTGATCCCCATGACCCTGAAAGGAAGATGCGGGTATAGATAATGGATGGATGGATTTGTTTGTATTTGGTATTTTGTTAACTGCATTTTTTTATTTTGGCAGGTCAAAGGCTTCAGTGGGAAAAGAGCATTCTCCACGGAAATCCCTTCGTATTAAAGAAGCACAAACCCTCAGTGGTGAATCAACCCATAAACATGTGAGAACAAGACTACTACTGTAAAGGTTCAATTTTTGTTGTAATTGTTGTTGTCACCTTGATAGAAAAGTGCAGAATTTGACAGTAGGCTGTGAATAATCTATTAACAACAACGCAAAATGCATACTTATGACTTTTTCTTTTTTTCCAGGCTTTTTGGAGGTGATCAAAGGTCTTAAGGTCATTGTGACCTTGAACTAGCATCCATCTCATTCTCATGAACGCATATATGCAGCGCTTTAAAGAAATTTATTCAAATGAACACTCACTTGGCCTAAGGATGAGCTGCTTGGATTTTAGTGGTCAAGGTTAGGATCACATAACCAATCATTCTGCTCTCTTTATATTCCAGGGCATTGAATCCAGAGAGGCTGAGGCAGACATTGCGGAGAAGACCATGGGCATCTACACTGTCCGAGCAGAGGGTCGTGGTCCTGATGGTCCAGGTAATGGACGCTTTGCTGATGTTGGTGTTGTGCATGCTACATACATACATACATGCATGCATGCTACATACATACGTACTACATACATTCATACTACATACATACAGAATACATACATACATGTTACATACATAACACATATGCAGCGCTTTAAAGAAATTTATTCAAATGAACATTCACTTGGCCTAAGGATGAGCTGCTTAGATTTTAGTGGTCAAGGTTAGGATCACATAACCAATCATTCTGTTCTCTTTATATTCCAGGACATTGAATCCAGAGAGGCTGAGGCAGACATTGCGGAGAAGACCATGGGCATCTACACTGTCCGAGCAGAGGGTCGTGGTCCTGATGGTCCAGGTAATGGACGCTTTGCTGATGTTGGTGTTGTGCATGCTACATACATACATACATGCATGCATGCTACATACATACGTACTACATACATTCATACTACATACATACAGAATACATACATACATGTTACATACATAACACATATGCAGCGCTTTAAAGAAATTTATTCAAATGAACATTCACTTGGCCTAAGGATGAGCTGCTTAGATTTTAGTGGTCAAGGTTAGGATCACATAACCAATCATTCTGTTCTCTTTATATTCCAGGACATTGAATCCAGAGAGGCTGAGGCAGACATTGCGGAGAAGACCATGGGCATCTACACTGTCCGAGCAGAGGGTCGTGGTCCTGATGGTCCAGGTAATGGACGCTTTGCTGATGTTGGTGTTGTGCATGCTACATACATACATGCATGCTACATACATACGTACTACATACATTCATACTACATACATACAGAATACATACATACATCCATGCTACATATATGCTACATACATATATACATGCTACATACATATATACTACATACATACATATTACATATATACTACATACATACATACATATTACATACATACATATTACATATATACTACATACATATTACATATATGCTACATACATATTACATATATGCTACATGCATACATACATATTACATATATACTACATGCATACATACATACATATTACATATATACTACATACATACATATTACATATATACTACATAAATACATACATATTACATATATACTACATACATACATACATATTACATATATACTACATACATGCATACATATTACATATATATTACATACATACATATCACATATATATTACATACATACATATTACATATATACTACATACATACATATTACATATATACTACATACATACATATTACATATATACTACATACATATTACATATATGCTACATACATACATATTACATATATGCTACATACATACATACATACATACATATTACATATATACTACATACATATATACTACATACATACATACATATTACATATATACTACATACATACATATATACTACATACATACATATTACATATATACTACATACATACATATACTACATACATATTACATATATACTACACGCATACATACATATTACATATATACTACATACATACATACATATTACATATATACTACATACATACATATATACTACATACATACATATTGCATATATACTACATACATACATATTACATATATACTACACGCATACATACATATTACATATATACTACACGCATACATACATATTACATACATACTACACGCATACATACATATTACATATATACTACACGCATACATACATATTACATACACGCATACATACATATTACATACATACTACACACATACATACATATTACATACATACTACACACATACATAATACATACATACTACATGCTACATACATACATGCTACATAACACATATGCAGTGCTTTAAAGAAATTTCTTCAAATGAACATTCACTTGGCCTAAGGATGAGCTGCTTAGATTTTAGTGGTCAAGGTTAGGATCACATAACCAATCATTCTGTTCTCTTTATATTCCAGGACATTGAATCCAGAGAGGCTGAGGCAGACATTGCGGAGAAGACCATGGGCATCTACACTGTCCGAGCAGAGGGTCGTGGTCCTGATGGTCCAGGTAATGGACGCTTTGCTGATGTTGGAGTTGTGCTGGAAGGTGTGGAAGTCCTCCATAACCTACAGAGTGTCAGCCATGCGTGCGTGATGCTTTATGGACTGATCTATGCACTCAACTTGAGCTATCCGAAAAGCCTGACCCGTACATTCGAGGTGTACCAGAAAATCCTGATGAACCTGGACTCAGCCAAGCTGTCACCAAAAGTACAGACACTGAAACTCAAATTGCCCCAGTGATTTGGCTGGCAATAATGCACATACACAGCTACCTGATTTTTTGTCAGTTTCTCCATCATACAGACTGTTTAAATCCCTTATAGTTTTTGAAGGGTGTGTCAGGAAAATACCTGTTTAATGTTTTTTTTTTTCTTTTGATGTTGAAGCACTTAACAGGAAGTGATGTGTGAATGTGGCTGTGTAGGTGAGTTCTTATGCAAGTTCATAGATGGTTGGTTTCTAAAATGTTTTAGCGGGACATATTGTATTACCTCAGCTCAAACCAGATTTTTTTTCTTGAATTGTTTCCAGATTCAGTGGAGTTAAGTGTTACAAAGATTTGTTCTAAAAGGTGCTTAAGTTTCTACAAAATCCACTAAGGTGAAGTCTTTATTTTTTTTACTTGTAATATTTTAGGAAAAGTATGGCCAAAATGGGACCTATGGTCTTGTGAATATGCACAAGTGAAACTTTAATTTTGATATTATAATTTTGTGTATTTAATATGATTTGAAGTTTAATAAAGATGTTGAAAGAACAACAACTGATTGGTTCATTAAGATTGTTGGTATGAATGGAAAGGAATTGCATAAATGTTATGCATTTTGATTAATTTAGTTCATTACATATGCATAAATGACATGTAATTAAAATAAATATATGCTATTTATATTGAATAATAAACCTGATTATTATGCAAATTAAAATAATATTCTTTATGTATTTGAAATAAATACCCTCAAGATTATTCATTTAGAGTAATTATATGTTATTAATTCTGAATACATAAACCTGAGGGTTATGCATTTAAAATAAATAGGCCTTATTACATGAATGAATATGCATCATGTAAGGTTTATTTCATAGGTTTGCCTTAAACTTATCTAATAAAAAGGCACGCAATTTTGTCATTTAATAAAATTACATAAATCTTAAAAATTGGGGTTAAATATTTCTGTGAGTGTACAGTCGTCCCTCATTATATCATGGTTCACTTCACTTCTTGCAGCTTCACTGTATCGCGGGTTTTTTAAATCCATTTTTTTATATTGTGTGTACAGGGAACCCCCGACCTACGAACGAGTTTGGGACCTAAGAACCGTTCGCAGCTCGATCCGTTCGTAGGTAGGGGGTGAAAATTATATTAAAAAAAAAAATTATTCATTCATTCAACCTTTATTTATCATGCTAACGGAGCGCGCACACATTTAAGCATGTACAGTAGTGTACTGTAATGTTAAACATTGCTATTCACATTTACAGAATAAATAAAAATATATTTTCTTACTTTGAGATGGTCAAAGCCGACATAGGTTGCCATGCGTTGATTGTTTTCGGGCCAAGCAGCGCGGGGGCCGGCAAGCCACCGCAGCTGCTCCAGACCTGTGTTAGCTAGCTGGCTAGCTTCTGCTAGCCAAGCCATGAGCTAGTGTTGGAGCGGCGGCGCGATCAATCTGCAGCTGCTGCTCCAGCCGCTGCTCCAGCCTGAGACGTCCACAGAGCTATTCCAGCTAGTAATTAATCCACATGATGCGATCCTGGTCACCAGTGTTCAAAAGGCCGGCTCCCGTGTTAGCTCCAGTGTTAGCTCTGGAGCTAGCCAGGCCGGAGGTGTAGCCAGGCCGGCCGGAGGTGTTCGCACGGCGGCCTGGCACGATCGGCGATAAATCCGCTGCTGCCTGAGACATCCACAAAGTTCACAGAGACGTTTCCAGCTAGTAATTAATCCATATGAAGCCATCCTGGTCACCAGTCTTCGTCCGGCTCTCGGCAGCTAACCTAAGATGGCGTCCGGTGTTCTACATTAATTTGTGACCGGAGACCCCAGTGACTGAACCTAAAATAGCGTCCGGTGTTCTACATTAATTTGTGACCGTGTAAACTGAAGACCTACTTCCTGTTGCCCAAGATTGCTCAAAAATTGCTCAAAAATGATCAGAAATGATCTTTTTTATCATAATTATTATTTATAAAGCCTTTAAAACAACCAGAGCTGCAACAAAGTGATGTACACATGAAATTAAGAACATTTAAACACAAAAAAAAAAAAAAATTTTTTTTTTTTTTTTTTAAATTCATATTTTTATTAAATATGATATGTTCGTAGGTCCCGTGGTTCGCAGGTCGATGGGGTCGTAGGTCGGGGGTTCCCTGTATTGTACATGCTGTGCAGTACTTTACATTCATCTCATCGTCATCTTCATTTCCAAAGTGTTTAAGAGCATATGAAGTGTTTATAAGAGAGTGGGAAAGGTTTGCAGGAGTGTGGGACGTGTTTACAGTTGGCAAATTTAATCCTTTTTCAGTTTCACACATTATTCAAGATGTGGATTTTAGAGAAAAGATTTGACCTTCTCTTCCTGTTTGAGGAGAAAGTGTCCAGCAGAGGGCAGTATTTTGTAACACACACTGAATCATCATGTTTAGGTGGTGGTGTTGCTTTCGTTTGCCTCCAGGATTCTCAACTTTGTTTGAATAATTCAAACTGACGTGAGCCTAGTTCTGGTGAGAGTCCAAACTGTTGGTGGAGTGGACGTCTGTGATGTTTGATTTTGAAATGATCAGGTGAGACTTATGGACACCTGGTGGTTGACTTATCACTAAACTCTGTTTTATTGCCTGTCATTAAAGGTTCAGTATGTAACTTTTCTAATAATATATTTTTTAACATATTTCTTCACTCTGCCACTATCTCCTGACAGACTGATGTTAGAAAGGTAATCTCTGAAAAACACTTAAAAAAATATTGTCCCCTTGCTTCTCCCGGTGGTAAATAAGCATTTCTAAAAACCCACAGTGACCCGCCGTTAACCAGCCAATAAAAACAGAGTTTTTAATCAGCCAATAAAGCTGCGTTCCAGTTGTCCTCAACAGAGCTTCTCACGCCCCAACCCACGCCCCCGCCTGTCCCAGCCCCAGCGCCGCGCACATTCTCGTTCAAAGGATTGGAAAGCGATGCAGGACTGTTTTGTATGTGACACAAATGTATTAAATTCCCCTTCTGACAGACCAAGAAGAAGAAGTATGCACAGACTAT
>JBBPBX010065331.1:0-12021 GCA_038048925.1 Garcialebias charrua | reverse complement strand
GTGCGTGCGTGTGTGCGTGCGTGCGTGCGTGTGTGTGTGTGAGAGAGAGAGAGAACAGGTCATTTATTTTTTCATTAATTAAGAAAAAATGTTTATTTATTTTTTTAATTTAAATGCCTGGTGCATATAAATGGTTACATATAAATGGAGTTGAAATCGACAGAGTTTATGAGACAAAATTTTTTTGGTATCATTCTGGATAGCAAACTTATTTGGAAGCCTCATCTTGAATATATTATAAATAAAATTGCAAAAACTATTGGAATATTGTTTGAAATAAAAGATTCAATAAATGTAAAAGGCACCTATAAAGTTTAAGTGGAGAACTCTGCTGCCAACTGGAATATGGTGGAGAATGTTTAGTTTTCCAGTAACACTGGAACTGTCTGTTTTGAACACTGAAAATAAATTGTCTATTTATGTTATAGTATCTTAAAACAAAGCACTAACGGGTAGAAATGTCTTCATTGTACTAAATGTAAAGAAAGAAAAAGTTTTTTTTTTTAGAAACTCTAGACTAAAAATGTGTGTCTATTAGAAAATATTTCCATCTAAAACACTCATTTTTCTTTGACAAAACAAAAAGAGAGAAAAAAATGCTTTTAATGCTGCTGACATGCTAACAAAATCATAAATGTGTTTCACATTTAAACATTTCATCAGTCTGGGTTATTATAGTTTGTTTGCAGTCCCATTTCCCCACACACTTTTTTGGACGATTTTGCAACGGTCGTTGGAAATCTTGGAGAAGAAACACATTAAACTGCCCAGATCCTTCAGAAAATTATTAAACATGAATTTTTAAACTACGTTGAATGTGTTTGTGAGTCATAAACTTATAATTTCTACTTAGAGATCATTTATAAAATGCTTCTGCTTTTAATTATTTTGCCAGTTTATCACTACAAGATAAACCACACACAAAAAAAGACCAATAGTTCTTTTCCCCCTGTTTTCCCCATGTTGCTAACTAAACACTAAGTGAGGGCTGATATTTCCCATTTTCTTGTTATTTATGACAGTTGTATAATTTTAGTGATTTGAACAAACCAAATAAACAGATTTGAAAACAGCAAAAATCCAACATACTTAAATAAATATACTGTAGTTGGTAATGTATGTTCATACAGAGTGGACTGAGAGTGCAACAACATTTGATGAAACTAAATCAGTATTTCTTTGTTTTTATTTAACCGTTTTATTTTTTTCAACATCAATCTGTGATCTATATTGATGGTCTCAGGAGGATGCATCTTTTAAAGTAAGATGACACTTAACTGTTGGTGACAAAAAAATATTTTAAATAAAAAAGTTTCAGCCTCCTCAGTAATGCCAAACCACCACCTTCCAACATCAGTAGAGAAGAGATGGATGCGCTCACCACTCTTAGCAAGGACAAAAATGTCATAATTCTCCCAGCAGACAAAGGAAGGTGCACAGTGATTTTGAACCAGAAAGACTATCATGAGAAAGTTAAGTCACTCCTTAGTGACTTAACCACTTATGAACCGCTGAAAAGAGATCCAGGAAATGGTTACAAGAAGAAGTTGATACAAAGTACAGTAGATTGCCTGACAATTTTGGAGCAGGACAAGGCTATTGACTGTATTCTGTATCACAGACTGTACCCAGGGGAGGCCACACCTAGTCTGTAGGGTTTGCCTAAAATTCACAAACAAGGTGTACCTTTAAAGGTATTGTGACATGATTTTGTAAATTTGAATATTTGTCAGAACATATATATCTTATATCATTGAGCTCTGGTCGTTTTTGCATAATAAATTATAAATATATTACATTTTTATTCTAAATTATGCTAATTTTTTCTCTGGTACTTGCTGGGATACGCCCCTAAAATTCCGCGCATTCCCGCAATACGTCATCAGTGTGACGTGACACATCAGTGTGACGTGACAACGGGCAGAAGGCAGAGCCTTGCCCGTTTGTTAGGTGTGTTAACTGCTTGCCATACAGATTCATTTCCTGAAGGATCGCCTCTTTTATTTGTGTAACTTGAAAAATGCGTCACGTTGTAGCGCATTTGTGTGTTCTAATATCAGCAGTGAACAAGTGAGCCTTCACAAATTTCCAAAAGATGACAAACTTTGTCAAGAATGGACCAGACAAGGACCGGTGGGTTCCAGGAGTCGTATGTCTGCAGCGACCATTTCACTGCCGATTGTTTTCAAAGTCAAAGTCAAAGTCAACTTTATTGTCAGATCTGCAATATGTACTGTACAGGACATACACAGGACCGAAATTGCGTTTCTCTCAGTCCCTCGGTGCAACAGTAAACATCTAAACATTGAAACACTGAAACATATAATAATAGACATAAGCATAAAATAGTAAAACTAACACTGTCCTGAGTTTTTGCATAGTGGTATAAGAGTATGAAAATTTACACCAACTCTAAAACTAAAACTAAAACATTAAACATTTAATGAACATAATACTGTCCTGAGTTTTTGCATACTTTTTTTTCAGCACCTGGTATAAAAGAATCTTTAGGATTACCAGTAAGATTCAGAAGACTTTTAAAACCGGATGCTATTCCTACTATTTTTAAAAGAAAATCTACAGAAGAAAGTCCCAGGAGCTACCATGTCGAAACAACGCAGGGACCATCGGAAGACTGTCCAGGAGATGAGTAAGTCTTTGTGTAAACATAATCGGAGGTGTGTAGTGTTTTAGATTATAAACTATTTATTTTACGTGAGTTCATGTTGTTTTACTTTATACACTTTGAGTGTATAAAGCCAATTATCACGGCAGATTATGTTTGTTCGCTGCTAACAAGCTAGCCGAATCAGATAGCTAACACAATAGCCGCGATACAGGCCACGTTGCTAATGATGTATTTTTAAATTATGTCTGCGCCATCAGGTAACATCTGTAGTTTCCTTCTATTCGGGGAGGGATATTAATGAGAGTTTTGGATGATTTACTGTCTTAAAATGATATATCGCTGACGCGACCGGTAATAAGCCGAGATAGCAGCTAACAAACATTAGCCGAGAGCCCGGAGCAAACACGTTGCTATGTATGTATTTTTAAATTATGTCTGCGCCATCAGGTAACATCTCGTTTCTTTTTATTCGGGGAGGGTTTATTAATGAGAGTTTTGGAAGATTTACTGTCTTAAAATGATATATCGCTGACGCGACCGGTAATAAGCCGAGATAGCAGCTAACAAACATTAGCCGAGAGCCCGGAGCAAACACGTTGCTAATGATGTATTTTTAAATTATGTCTGCGCGATCAGGTAACATCTGTAGTTTCTTTTTATTCGGGGAGGGATATTAATGAGAGTTTTGGATGATTTACTGTCTTAAAATGATATATCGCTGACGCGACCGGTAATAAGCCGAGATAGCAGCTAACAAACATTAGCCGAGAGCCCGGAGCAAACACGTTGCTAATGATGTATTTTTAAATTATGTCTGCGCGATCAGGTAATATCTGTAGTTTCTTTTTATTCGGGGAGGGATATTAATGAGAGTTTTGGATGATTTACTGTCTTAAAATGATATATCGCTGACGCGACCGGTAATAAGCCGAGATAGCAGCTAACAAACATTAGCCGAGAGCCCGGAGCAAACACGTTGCTATGTATGTATTTTTAAATTATGTCTGCGCCATCAGGTAACATCTCGTTTCTTTTTATTCGGGGAGGGTTTATTAATGAGAGTTTTGGAAGATTTACTGTCTTAAAATGATATATCTCAGACGTGACCGGTGTCAGGGACTCTTGTTAGCCAAGATAGCTTCTAAAAAAATTAGCCGAGAGCCCGGAGCAAACACGTTGCTATGTATGCATTTTTAAATTATGTCTGCGCCATCAGGTAACATCTGTAATTTTTTTATTCAGGGAGTGTTTATTAATGAGAGTTTTGGAAGATTTACTGTCTCAAAATGATATCTCAGACGCGATAGGACATGCTCCGCCATTATTATTTAAATGCACGTTGGAGCGTGCCTTCCCGTTGTCACGTCAAGATGACGTTTTGCGGAAATGCGCAGATTTTTAGGGGCGTATCCCAGAGAAAAAAACTACCATAACTTGGAATAAAAATTTAATATATTTATAATTTATTATGCAAAAACGACCAGAGCTCAATGATATAAGATATATATGTTCTGACAAATATTCAAATTTACAAAATCATGTCACAATCCCTTTAAGACCAATTGTTAGCATGATTAACTCGGTCACTTACCGTATTTTCCGCTGTACATGTCGCACCGCCGTACATGTCGCACCGCCGTACATGTATCAGTCCAATTATGTCCAATAAAGTGGAAAAATCCATAAACATGTCGCACCTCCGTATACGCCACATCTATTATGCATCACCGCTGACGCATCATGTATGTTACGCGTCACCGCTGGCAAGCCGGAAATGTGGGCCGGTGTTTTGCCAAAAATGGATCGGCTGCAAAATGGCACAGGAGCATGCACGGAAGGACTTTAACAAGATTAAAACTTAAAAACAATTATTTGTTTGATGAAAATTATGGCAAAGATGTGTCTGAGCTGAACTTGTCCTTTATAAATGAACATAATGGTCAAATCCGCTGGATTTAAATAGTTTTGCTTTGTCGGGTCTTCCAAACCTGCGAGCGCAGCAAGCGGAAACCTTCATCGGTTTAAAATTTAACAAGATAAACACCTTAAAAATATATATTTGTTTGCTGAAAATTATAGCAAAGATGTGTCTGAGCTGAAAATTTTCTTAATAAATGAACATAATGGTCAAATCCGTTGGATTTAAATAGTTTCGCTTTGTCGGGTCTTCCAAACATGCACGCGCAGCGAGCTCCAGAAAGGAGGAGGCCGGGTTTGGATGGACCAAGTCAGAGCAGCGGCATCTTCGGTCGGACACATGAGCTGGGAACGCTCAGTGGACTTTCTCCCCTAGCGGCCGAAAGTGGTACTGCATCCCTAGCGGCTGAAAGTGGTACTGCACCCCTAGTGACCGAAAGTGGTACTGCGCCCCTAGCGACTGAAAGTGGTACTGCGTCCCTAGCGGCCAAAAGTGGTACTGCGCCCCTAGCGGCCGAAAGTGGTACTGCTCCATTTTTTCCGTCAGAATGAATGGAAACTGTCATATCTCAGCCAAAAATTGGTCTAAAAATATGGGGGAAAATCCATAAATATGTCACTATGCCGTATAAGTCGCAAGACATGCAAATTAGGCAAAAACTGCGACTTATAGGCTGAAAAGTACGGTACAATGTTTCCAAATATCTGGTGTCTGTACTCATCCCTTTAGTTGGCAGCTCAGAACACCACATACAGAACACCATGGACTTTGTGGATAAGGTGAGGGATGTCATCATGGAGACTGATGAAACAATGGTCTCTTTTGATGTTACATCACTCTTTACGTGCATTCCTGTTGATGAGGCAGTAGAGGTGGTCTGTTTAAGGTTAAAATCAGACACCACTCTGAACAGCAGGACCACGCTTTCCACAGAGCAACTGTGTCAACTCTTGAAACTGTGCCTGCAGTCAACCTACTTCACATATGGGGAGCAATATTATAGGCAGAAACATGGGTGTGCTATGGGGTCTCCAGTTTCTCCTATTGTTGCCAACCTGTACATGGAGGAGGTAGAAAAGAGAGCCTTGACGTCCTTTTCAGGGAGACCACCAAGTCATTGGTTCAGGTATGTTGACGACACCTGGGTTAAAATTAAATCTCAGGAAGTCCAACATTTCACTGATCACATCAACTCTGTGGATAAATATATCAAGTTCACACGAGAAGATGTAAAAAATGGCAGGTTGGCTTTCTTGGACTGTGAGGTCTCAGTTTCTGATAGAGGAAATTTGCAAACTGAGGTGTACCGCAAACCCACACACACAGACCAGTATTTACAGTTTGACTCCCATCACCCTCTGGAGCACAAGTTAGGAGTCATCAGGACTCTGTATCACAGAGCAGACAGCGTCCCCACTAACTCAGCAGCCAGACAGAAGGAGAAATCACACACAAAACAGGCTCTAGAGAAATGTGGATATCCTAACTGGGCCTTCCTGAAAGCAGAGAAGAAACCCAAACAGGACTCCAGCCAGCCATCAGGTGAAAAGAAGGAACCCAGACCCAGACCAGTGGTCATTCCGTATGTTGCGGGAGTTTCAGAGACATTGAGACGTTTATTTTCTAAACACAACGTCCCAGTGGCTTTTAAACCCCAAAATACATTACGGCAAAGACTGGTTCATCCCAAAGATCCAGTCCCCCGGCACAAACAGAGTAATATTGTGTATGTCTGTTCAGTGTCAGGAGGGCTGTGATCAGTCTTATATCGGGGAAACTAAACAGCCACTGGCCAAAAGGATGGACCAGCACAGAAGATCAACATCATCAGGTCAGGACTCTGCGGTCTACACTCATCTCCAGGCCAGCGGTCACTCTTTCAGGGATGAAGATGTTCACATCCTTGATAGAGGTTTTGTTGTTGTGCTCCGTAGCTACGAGCCGAAGGTCTTTTCTCTCGGCTGCTGCTCAAATGAGTTGAAGTGAACGTTAAATTGAGCTGTAACATCTGTAAATGTTGCTGACCGGAAGTGAACAGATGTGGAGACAGCGGCTCAAACAGCTGGAAGCAGAGGATGAAGAAAAGTCTGAGGATTTTGGAAGTAGAGCTTCAGCTCAGGAACAAACGGAGCAAGACACATGTTAGATGCTGTTTTCAGTCCCAACCATCAACTGCATCTTTTAGATGTTCAGCAGATGGTTCTGATTAAAGAAGCTCCTGAAGTACAGATGCTTGGGGTGGATCAACAGGATCCAGAGACCCTCAACATAAAGGAGGAAGATGAGGAACTGTGGACCAGTCAAGAGGGAGAGCAGTTTTGTGTGAAAACAGGCACCTGTGATGAGGATCACCTGGGAGAGGACGCTGGCGTGATGTCGTGATGTTCGCCGCTTCTCCACGTTGAAAAGTTGTTTTACTGTTGCTATTTTTTATTTTTTGGACATTTATCTGGACTTATTTTGTTCAGTGGTTTTTTTAATCAAGGACTTTACGGACAGCTTGGTTAGTACTTCCTAACCGGAATATTGGGCTGTCTGCCTCCTGTCAAACTCCAGCACAAACCTTGCACAAACTTTGCTTGGAGAACTACGTGGCTGCAGTTTTTGTTTTGCTTACCTGCTGCTTCTGTCAACCTCCTGTGTCGTCTGGACCGTTCTGGACTTTCTCCTGTGCTCCTCTTCGAGTTATGCTCATTCAAGTTACATCTCACTGCTTCTTGTTTATTTCTCTCGGAGCCGTGGGTCTGCTGTTAGCGGCTAGCTCTGTGCTAGCTTCCCCCGGTTTGGCTGGTGTGATGTTGACCTACTCCGCTTCGCAGCTGCTTGGACTTAACAACTGCTCCATTCCACCTTCTGTTTCCATCATCAAACAACTGGGACTTCTGCGTAGACCTCGTTACATCCATAGAGGCTCTCGAAAGAAATCTGTTTATTCTCGCTCTGAATTGATTCCGTCCGGGAGACGTGTCGCACCTCAACTACGTCATCAGAACGCTGCGTCTGTAGTCCCTTGTAGTCCGCAGCGCACGAGGTGGCAAGGAAAACGTGGAGTGGATTTCAGTCTGCTTAAACCGGTTCAAAAAGCTCCTACACCAACTAGCATTAAAATAGAACTTTTCAATGTACAATCACTATCCAATAAATCATGTCTAATTCATGATCACATTCTGGAGAAAAACTTGGACTTCATGTGCCTCACAGAAACTTGGCATCAACCAGACGTGTTCAGTTCTCTGAATGAAGCTTGTCCCTCTGGATACAGTTATCTGCAGAGAGCCCGCTGCACTGGCCGCGGTGGTGGTCTGGCTGTAATTTACCGCAGTAATTTAAAATTGTCACATCTGTCTTCTCATAATTTTTCTTCTTTTGAATGTTTGGCCTTCAACTTCAAAGCCCCACTCCTGATGAACGTTATATTGATTTATAGACCTCCCAAACCGCATGTTTCATTTAACTCAGAAATGCATGACCTCCTCACTTTTTTCTGCACCTCCCCTGTAAAAACTATTTTTCTTGGCGATCTAAATATCCACATGGACAATTCCTCTTCCCCTCTGGCTACAGATTTTAAGTCTCTTTTGGAATCTCTCAACCTCACCCAACATGTGGACGCCCCTACGCACAACAGGGGGCATACTCTGGATTTGGTGATTACAGACACTGTACTCAATAACTTGTCTGTATATGACCTGGGTGTCTCAGACCACAGGGTCATCTCCCTGGAAGTGCCTTCAACTTCGCCTGCTTCTAACCCAAAACGACCTATCCAGTTCCGTGACTATAAAAACATTTCCCCTGATGTTTTGTCTGCTGATCTTCACGCCCTGACCGCTGTCAATCACTCATCTGCAGATGACTCTGTGGATTACTACAACCAATCTCTCCAGGAGCTTCTGGACCTACATGCTCCCTTGAAGTCAAGACTGGTGTCTTTCTCCCGTTCAGCCCCTTGGTACACTGATGAGCTGCGCAGGATGAAGGCAACTGGCCGTGCTATTGAGAGACGTGTAAAATCATCTGGTCTCTCGGTACATAAGCAAGCGTACAAAGAACATCAGAAAGCGTACGCCTATTCTCTTAAAGAAGCACGCTCCAAATATTATTCCAACATCATCAACACCTGCCCTGGAAACTCTAAACAGCTCTTCTCCACAATAACTCATCTGCTTAATCCCATTAAACTAACTCATGAGGACTCTGTTCAAAAATGCAACCTGTTCCTCTCATCATTTAAAAACAAAGTTGACACTATCAGATCTCAGCTCCACAACCTCCCTGATCTTAGTGTGCCATCTACCCGTCTGCTTTCTGGGACCCTGAGCAGCTTTGATGAAGTCGTTCAGAGTGAGGTGGAGACCATCCTCAAGAAAATGAAGCCTTCATCCTGCGCCCTGGATCCCTTCCCCTCGTCTCTCATAAAATCCAATCACTCTGCAATAAGCCCATTAATCACACAAATAATAAACAAGTCTCTACAATCTGGTCATGTTCCATTGCCTCTAAAAACTGCCATCATTAGGCCTCTTCTGAAAAAATCTAATTTGGATCCCGACATTTTTTCTAATTACCGCCCAATTTCCCACCTCCCATTTCTGTCCAAAGTGCTGGAGAAAGCAGTTGCTGCTCAGCTGCAGGACCACCTACAGCAACACTCTCTGTATGAGAAGTTCCAGTCTGGATTCAGAGCAGCTCACAGTACTGAGACTGCACTGCTGAGAGTAACAAATGATGTCCTCATGGCTGCTGACACTGGTTCTCCCTCCATCCTTGTCCTCCTTGACCTCACTGCAGCCTTCGACACTGTGGACCATAGTATCCTCCTCCACCGTCTTCATGTGGAGGTCGGTCTCTGTGACACTGTCCTGGACTGGTTCAATTCTTTCCTCTCCAATAGGCTGGAATGTGTTAGCCTTGGCAATGCCACTTCCCAGACAGTCGGTGTCTCCTGTGGTGTCCCTCAGGGGTCAGTTCTGGGGCCCCTGCTGTTTTCCCTCTACATGCTGCCTTTAGGTCAAATTATTAATCAGTTCAACATTTCTTTTCACTGCTATGCCGACGACACACAGCTTTACATCAGGACTGGAACATCATCATCATCCCTATCTCCGTCTTCACTCACTGTTCTCTCTGCCTGCCTGGAGGAAATAAAGGCATGGATGAATCAGAACTTTCTTCAATTAAACTGCTCGAAGACTGAGGCCATATTGATTGGCACCCCTCACCAGATACAAACATCAACTTTAACAACAATCTCCTTCTCTGGTCAAGACATCCCCCTCTCCACCTCTGTTACAAATCTTGGAATAAAAATGGACTCTCATCTTACATTTGAAAATCACATTAAGCATCTGTTTAAAACCTGCTTCTTCCATCTTCGAAACATCTCCAGACTTCGCCCATCTCTGACTTTTCCTGATGCTGAGAAACTCGTCCATGCCTTTGTCTCCTCCAGGCTCGACTACTGCAACTCCCTGTTTATTGGTATCCCTGGCAAAAACCTTCAGAAACTTCAATACATTCAAAACAGTGCAGCAAGGATTCTGTTGAGAGTTCGTAAATTTGAACATATTACACCCATTCTCCATAACCTCCATTGGCTTCCTGTCACCTACAGAATTCAGTACAAAACTGCTCTCATTACCCATCAATGCTTGCACGGCACTTCACCTGACTATCTAAAGGACATTCTTGCACCATATTCATCCACCCGGTCTCTACGATCACAGAACAGTAATTTCCTTCATATTCCTCGGACCAAATTGAGGACCATGGGAGACCGAGCATTCTGTGTGGCTGCCCCCCGCCTGTGGAACTCCCTCCCTGACGACCTGAGAGCTCCACAGTCACTGGTTGACTTTAAAAGCAGCATAAAGACTTTTCTTTTTAAGCAAGCCTATTCTGCCTCCACATGATTTTATCTTTGATCTTAGCTGATATCATTATTGATTTTACTTGATTTTATCACTTGTTTTATTTTATTTATTTTTTAAGCAAGCCTAATCTGCATCCACATGATTTTATCTTTGATCTTAGTCGATATTATTATTGATTTTACTTGATTTTATCACTTGTTTTATTTTATTTATTTTTTAAGCAAGCCTAATCTGCATCCACATGATTTTATCTTTGATCTTAGTCGATATTATTATTGATTTTATTTGATTTTATCACTTGTTTTATTTTGATCTTTGCTTTGTTACACTTTGTAGCACTTTGAGATTTTTATTAATGAAAAGTGCATTATAAATGGAATTCATTATTATTATTATTATAGAGAGGAACGATGATTTGAGAGAGGAGTAAAGGAGGCCATCTTTGTGAAAAGAAACCGTCCATCATTAAACAGAGGTGGAGGCCTCCAGGTTCAACTGTCTCCCACTTACAATGCTGTTATTGCTAGTATCACTCAGCCCTCTATGAATAGCAAACAACCATCAGGGTGCTAACGATCCATCGTCAGGCTGATGGTCCTCCTTGATCATGTGAGCAGCTGGTTTTGGCTGTCATCAGCCAACTGGTTGATCCACTGTGAGAGGGTGCTATTTATAAGACTGATGCCTGGTACCCACTGCCCCGGCGTCGGGCGGCTGAAGCGGCCGGTTTACATTCAAAGTCTATGAGGAGACGCGTGGAGTCACGGCGAGCCGGGAAGCGGCGCGATTCGAGTGATCGAAGCGGCGCGACGGCAGCCTGCAGTTCCTTTTCCACGCACGCGCGCGTCCAAATCAACCTAGGCGTCGAACTGCCAACGCCAGAAAATCCGATCTCTGGTGGCTCGACGCGTCCAGAAAACAGTCGGGAGAGCCTCTGCTATCTGATTACACAACCACAACGGGACTTTTTTTGGACTTTTTAAACTCACCGGATCGAGCCTCCATGAATTGGAACCAAACTCCGGTAATAAACGTGGCATTTTTACAGTTGCTGCTGACAGGCTGCTGTTCTCTCCAGTGTAGATCACCCCAAACATAAAAAATAACGTTTTATCTCATCAAAGACCGTCGGAGGTGCAGTTAACACAACAACTGAACCCAGAAAACGAGCTTCTGACCCCTCCCTCTGCCACCCCCTAGTGCGCGTCATCAAACGGTCTTCAGTGGCCAGTGGGACCGTGACAAGCGGCCAAAAGGGGGCGGCAGGCGCGTTTCGAGTTGTGCAGTGGGGACCAGGCAGTGGCGGTTCTTCAGTTAACCACCGGGGGGGCTATTTTCTCAAAAATGAAAAAATAACGTTTCAAGTTTTTCTGGTGTTTATTTATCAAATGCAGATTAAAACTAGGCCAACAGTACAATGAAATGCTCAGATTGAGAACCAACAATTTAACTCACTAAAACAACAAAGAACAAACAAAAAAAATACTAAAGCATGCAATAAAGGTACAAAAATAAAGTACCTACAAATGAAAAAGTAATACAAGGTCCTACAAACATAGTAAAAAACAACATGGTAGAATTTCAATGGTGCAACAGGATGT
>JBBPBX010065330.1:0-19981 GCA_038048925.1 Garcialebias charrua | reverse complement strand
GGCTCAGCACACATCCTTGTGGGGCCCCTGTGTTCAATGTGATGGTGCTAGATGTGTTACTCCCGATCCGTACTGTCTGTGGTCTCCCGGTCAGGAAGTCTAGCAGCCAGTTACACATTGAGGTGTTCAGCCCCAGACTGTCCAGTTTAAGGATGAGCTGTTGGGGGATGATGGTGTTAAATGCCGAGCTGAAGTCGATGAACAACATTCTAACATAGGAGTCCTTCGTGTCCAGATGTGTGAGAGCTGTGTGAAGGGCAGAGGAGATGGCATCGTCGGTTGAGCGATTAGGTCGGTATGCAAATTGGAAGGGATCCAGGGAGTCAGGGAGGACAGATGTGATGCTTTTCATGACTAGCCGTTCAAAGCACTTCATCAGGATGTTGCTAACTTTCTCTAGTCATGGCTGCCATCCTAAACCAATGATCACTTTCTAAGAGTTTCATTAAATTCTGTCCAGTGGTTAATCAGATATTTTGCTTACAGATAAACAGAACTGAACAATTAATCCAACACTTGTAGAACGTGCAGAGCTCAGGGCATGCGTTAGGGATAATGTGCACCAAATTTAGCTCAACACCCACACAATTGCCCGAGTTATTAGTTTCTGTTGTGGTAACTAAGGATTCTTAGCCGTGACAGCCATTTTGAATCAGGTAGACTTCAAGTGTCAAATCAGTTGTAGATATATATTTATTAATTACTTTTTGACAGTTTAATTAAAATCCATCCAGTGGTTCTTGAGATGTTTTGCTAAGACAAAAGACAAACAAACACACGGAAGGACAGAAAAAAACATTATTGCCTGCCATGGAAGGTGAAAGGGCAATAATAAGTTCAGCAAAAAGGCATAAAGGACAGCAACTGAGGCTTATAAATGTGTGGATTCAGTTCCATAACTTAGTGGTTGTAGAATACGCCAAAAGTTGGGTTTGCTGGCAGAAGTTCTCTCAGCCACAGACATTAAATAGAGTGTAAAGGTCGAGGTTCACTGCCTGCTGCTGGAAGTCCACACAAGCAGCTGCTAAGTGCTGCCCCTAGAGTCAATTTATCACCCCTGACACCACATGGAGCCCTGGAAAGTCCTGAGCAAACACAGCATAAATATGGCCTATAGGTGCAGACATAATGTCAACATGTGCACTATTGTGCATGCAAATAAAAACAAAGCAAATCCATACACAACGCTACATTATTTAAATCAGGGTTTTGATAGAAAACGATTATATGTCAGTGTTTATCTACGGTGTTAAATTTTGTACCATGTCACATTGTTTCGTCTGGTTACTTTCCTTCTCCTTTAATCATTTAAACAGTTACATACTTTTTCAAGTATTCATAGAAAAACAACGATAGGAGTGTCTGCCAGCTGGAAACCCCTCTTCAGCTTGGAATGTGTAACTGTCTCCGTGTGTTGATGTCAGAGAGATGTTGCTCATGCTATAAGGACAACACTCTGGGTTAGATTTGGAGGGTGACATGCATTTGGATTTAAGGGCAATTTCTCTCTCCTTGCAAGTTTAATGCATTTTGTCAAAACTTCAATCCTGGACTCCTGAGCGATTATTTCTGAGAAAGGTTTGTTCTTTGCACGTATTGAACTTTTCTTTACCTGATTTTTTTGGACTGAAAATGGAAATTTTCTTGGCATCTATCTACCTTTGCGTGTGCTGCTCTTCCCATCACCTTTACAGTTTGTGGCTCTCACAGTTTTTGTGCTAAGGCGGTGAAGTCAAAGAAACATACACGTAAAAAGAAGATGCACGTGCAGGGAAATTTTATTTAAAAAAGATCTCACACACACGTTCATACACACACGCTTTTGCCTCTTTAATCTTTAGGGCCGGCAGAATCTATGAGTGATTTATTCTGAAGCATCCCCTCCGGGGCAGTACTGGATTAAACCAGAGCTCTAACTGATCATACCACTCACTTTCTGTGTCAGCGAATTATAAATCCACCGCCTTCGACCCGACTTATTCTGACGGCACACGTGTGTGTGTGCAAGCAAACTAACGAGGGACAGAGTGAGACATGGATTTATGGGGAAAAACAGGGAAACATGGTGCAAGAACAAACCAGCACTGCAACGAGTATACTGTAAGTGTTGTACACGCCCCCGTGGTATAGGGTGAGTCACTCTCGGCACTTTAAAGCATGCGTCGTGTATTAAATGTCTTGATACGAAGCGTAGCGCCTGTGTTTTTGGGTGTGCACGTTTCATCAAAACCTAATGAAACCTCAAACGTGCCGTTAGAACTGAACACTGCACAGTCAAAGCGTGGCGCACGCTCAACCGTCTCCCCCCCCATTCACTGGCCTGTTGTAAGCATCATCCAGATGGCTGTGTCTAATTTCACTGGATGCTCCATTTCCATTTGAAAGGTGGTTAGTGCCCATTGAGCAGCGTTATCGTGGCCGTGCAGACACAGAGCGCTTCCCCCTGCTCCTCCCAGCCCATAAGACGGAAACGCCATCGATTTGATTCAGTCTTAAAAGCCAGGTCAGCCTCAACAATGGCAGCTGGTGGAAAAACCATTACCCCCAGTGAATTCTGAAATGTTAACCTACATACAAGCCTCCCATCACATCCCTGCTTCCTCTGACTGTCCTACACAACAGCGCAGATGGAGAGCAGACAGAAGAGAGGGGAGCTCTGTGGGCTGCTCTTCAATGGTCCATGAAGGCTCCTCTGTTGGTGAGTCACGCCGCCTTTCTTTACACTTCTTGTCCAAGGCCACCTACCACACACCTCCACTCCTGCACAGCGGCTGCCAAGTCACTATACGCCCGCTCGTCCTTTGTGACTCTCACTGCCTCCGATACTGTAGAGAAGTCACACGTGACAAGTTTTGCCCAACTGAAGCGCCTGCTGACCGAAAACGATGCTGCCTGTTGTAAGCAAGAAACGTTAACTGGAATCTAATGGGCCTTTCTGTATTTTTCTGAATGATATAAAAAAAATGGTATATAAGTGTGTTAGGGCATATGATATAATACAATAATACATCTCAACTTTGCTTGCTGTGATTTCTAAGATGATTTCTTTGAATTTTATTTTACTGCTTTTGTTTCTTGTTTGGATATATAGTTTTGTTGTTGTTGTTGTTTTCCTGAAGTCCTTTCTTTGATTTTTTGCAGGGACATGATGACACACCTGGATATAGTTCTCAATTCCACTCCTATTTGATTTCAGTCAGTTGTCTCAGTTAGTATAAACATCCCATTTTTTTGTTATTCTGTCAGAAACTCAACTTTATTTGTTTGTATTGGTGTTGCTCCTGTATCTGTGACTCTGACCCATAATGGGAATAACGGATCTTCATGTCAAGTTCTTGTTTCTCTGTGTTCGCCCTAATTTCCCTGCATGTGTAAGGATTGTGCCTTGCTGACAGCATGTGCTGCATTATTTTAATGTTTTCATAATAAAGTTTTATAAAATCTTGTGCCTGAAGCCTGGTTAGCTTTTAGCTACTCCACAGCGCCTTCATGGCTCTGCATGTTAAAGATGGGCTTATTGAGCCACATACTGATGTACAAACAAAACCCAAATAAATGAGGAAGGTTGTGTCATATACGTTCAAAACTGCCTCCAGAAAAATTACAAATGGGCAGCCAGATGGGGGCTAATGCTAATCTTGAGGTGGCACACCAAGACCAAAAGTCAGGATGGAATTAGAAGAGTTTTGTTAAGTTGTAATTTAAAGCTTATTTGAAAAACAAAATACAAATAAGAGTTAGAGAATCACTTTTTCCATACACATCGGCCTACTTTTTTTCATTTACAGTTGATACATTCTGAGAACAGCACAGTCAATACTCAAAAATTTTAGCTTGTTCTTTCCTAAATTTACATTTATAAAAATATGTTATGCATATAACCTCCTGAAACACTGCATCCTAATTGGGACATTTTTTTCCCCACCATAATATTTGATTTAATTCAACTTAAACTGGTTGGCCTCATTCATGGAGACTATAGCTTTTAAGTATGAGTTTTGTTTTAATTGAAAAAAAGTCTTGTACATTTTAGCTCCTATTCATTTAAAAAGCCTCATGCACGAACCGTTCGTACGCACAGATTTGTTCTTAAACTGTGCATACGAGTGTTTTAGGATCATTTGTGGCATCCAACAATGTTTTCGTATCCTACGATTTTTTTCAGATACGAACAAAATTTACGAGTGGTCCGGACCTGTCGTATAATTTAGGAGCGTCAGTCTGCTGTCATCCAGACGGATCTTCTCCACGAATAACTTCATATTTCGTTATTTAGAAAATATTTTGGGTTTAAAAAAATCACGCACCATAATTATTCTTGACAATAGGTTATTCTGTTTGAATTAGAATTATAATTTTAAGTTTAATTTGTTTGGTGTGTCGCGCAGGCTTCAGTGAGTCGTGCGCTCCCCCTTATCAAAGCCGCTCCTCATATTAACACCCAGGTACATAAAATTCCCATACACCGCCGCAGAACAAGTACGAATTAAGACTGATTTTCATGCTATTGCTGGACTGCTGTGCAAACACCATCGGAGCAATAGATTATTATATCTGATTCGAAATATAACCTGCAGAAGGTTGCGCGCTGACCAGGAGGTGCGCGCATGACACATTTGTGCTGCAAAACATGTTGGCACGCGTCTTGCAGCGTGGCATTTATTGTCCATCCATAACGCAGACTTGATCTCCTCCTGTCCGTGCTGCGGCGAGACGTTTGTTTGAAGCCATTTTCAAATCAAACCATTTATTCTTGATTTCTGATACTGTACGACCCACGGGAGACAAAACAAATGCACTACAATATTAATATGACGTTAACTGGCGGCGCGTGCAAACGTTGCGGCTTCTCTCTCTCCCAGCAACACGGTGCTTTCGTCTGTCTTGTCCTGCACGCCGCAATTTGCCGGCACGTCTTTGTCTTGTCTACGTGTTCAAGAACGCAAGTATAGCCGTGAATTCCTGCTTGATGTCGGAAAAACCGCTCATTTGGGAATAAACAGCGAACTCCAGAAGAAGCTACATGAGCTCGAGGTGGAGTTACATCAGCTTCGTGACTGCGAGCTGCTCTGGAAGCCAGCCCCGACCTTCCCTCCATCGCGCCCGCCGTGGAAGTACCACAAGCGGCGTGACGCTTCACCGCGCCCGCCATGGAAACGCCACAAGCGGCGTGACAGGAAACAGAAGCGGGGTAAACGCGGAGGATCAGAGCGAGGCTAGCAGCTAGCCCACACAGGCCGGCGATCCCATCCATGGTTCTGGCTAACGTGCGCTCCTTGGACAACAAATTGGATTATATACGCCTGCTGCGAACGACACAAAAGACTGTGAGAGACTGTTGTGTGTTTGTATTCACGGAAACGTGGCTCAACAACAACGTTCTGGACCATGCTATTCAGCTGGAGCAGCTAACATGCTACAGAGCGGACCGAACCCCCGAGGGAGGTAAGACAAGGGGAGGGGGGCTCTGTGTTTACATCAACAACGCATGGTGTCGTGATGCTGCTGTGGTCTACAAACACTGCTCACCTTTAGTGGAGTTCATGACTATTAAATGCAGACCGTTCTTTTTACCGAGGGAGTTTACAGCTGTTTTGATTGTTGCTGTATATATCCCCCCAAGCTCCAACAGCAAAGATAGAGGTGAGGCACTAAATGAACTATATCTGCACATCAGTGAGCAACAAACAGCCCATCCTGATGCTTTTCTCATCACGGCTGGTGATTTCAACCATGCAGATTTAAAGAGTGTTCTTCCAAAAACATACAGAAACATAAACTTTGCAACAAGAGGAAACAACACCCTGGACCAGGTTTACACCACCATGAAAAATTCCTACAGAGCCATCCCCCTCCCCCACATTGGTGCTTCTGACCATATCTGTGTTATGCTAAAGCCAGCATACAGGCCACTGGTGAAAGTCACAAAACCAGTCCGCAAGCAGATACGAGTGTGGCCAGAGGGGTCTTCAGAGGCACTCCAGGACTGTTTTGACACCACAGATTGGAGTATGTTCAAAGAAGCTGCTACCACAAACAACACCACATGTCTCCAGGAGTACTCAGACACTGTATGTTCATACATCACCAAGTGCATTGATGATGTAACCAACCTTAAAACCATCACTGTTCGGGCTAACCAGAAGCCATGGCTGACAGCTGAGGTTTACAGACTCCTGAGAGCCAGGAATGCTGCCTTCAAAGCGGGAGATCAGGTGGGCCTGAGGGCAGCCAGAAACAACCTGGACCGGGGCATCAGAAAGGCAAAGAAGCAGTATTCTGGGAAAATAGCTCACCGTTTCAAGGACAGCAGGGATACACGCAGTCTGTGGCAGGGAATACAGACCATCACAAACTACAAACCACCCCCCCAGACCTGTGACAGCTCAGCCTCTGCGCTGAATGAACTGAATGAGTTTTTTGCTCGGTTCGAGGCAAGTAACAGCACACCAGCACATAAACTCCCCCCCTCTCCTGATGGCCAGGTGCTGACGCTGTCCTCAGACAGCGTAAGGCGATCATTCATCAAGATTAACGCCCGGAAGGCCTCTGGTCCTGACAACATACCTGGTCGTGTGCTGAAGGACTGTGCAGGGGAACTCGCAGCGGTCTTCACGGACATCTTTAACATCTCACTGAGCCAGGCCATCGTCCCCACCTGTTTCAAAGCCACCACCATCATCCCTGTCCCAAAGAAGGCAACGCCCGCATGCCTCAATGACTATCGCCCAGTAGCACTCACCCCCATCCTGATGAAGTGCTTTGAACGGCTAGTCATGAAAAGCATCACATCTGTCCTCCCTGCCTCCCTGGATCCCTTCCAATTTGTCCCCACCTGTTTCAAAGCCACCACCATCATCCCTGTCCCAAAGAAGGCAACGCCCGCATGCCTCAATGACTATCGCCCAGTAGCACTCACCCCCATCCTGATGAAGTGCTTTGAACGGCTAGTCATGAAAAGCATCACATCTGTCCTCCCTGACTCCCTGGATCCCTTCCAATTTGCATACCGACCTAATCGCTCAACCGACGATGCCATCTCCTCTGCCCTTCACACAGCTCTCACACATCTGGACACGAAGGACTCCTATGTTAGAATGTTGTTCATCGACTTCAGCTCGGCATTTAACACCATCATCCCCCAACAGCTCATCCTTAAACTGGACAGTCTGGGGCTGAACACCTCAATGTGTAACTGGCTGCTAGACTTCCTGACCGGGAGACCACAGACAGTACGGATCGGGAGTAACACATCTAGCACCATCACATTGAACACAGGGGCCCCACAAGGATGTGTGCTGAGCCCCCTTCTATTCACCCTGCTAACACACGACTGCACACCATCGTACAGCTCCAACCACTTCATCAAGTTTGCGGACGACACAACAGTGGTAGGTCTCATCAGCAACAACGATGAGACGGACTACAGGAACGAGGTGAGCCGCCTGGCCTTGTGGTGCGGACACAACAATCTCACTCTCAACGTGGAGAAGACAAAGGAGATTGTTGTGGACTTCAGGAAGAGGGATGCCCAACATCCCCCTCTGACCATCAACAGCACCGCAGTGGAGAGAGTAGACAGCACCAAGTTCCTGGGAGTGCACGTCTCAAAGGACCTGTCCTGGAGCAGGAACACTGCAGCACTGGCAAAGAAGGCTCACCAGCGTCTCTACTTTCTCCGCAAGCTGAAAAGGGCTGGAGCTTCAACCCCCATCATGAGCACCTTCTACAGAGGTGCCATAGAAAGTGTCCTGACCAGCTGCATCACTGTGTGGTTTGGTGCATGTACTGCATCCTGCCGCAAGAGCCTCCAGCGCATTGTGAGAGCAGCTGAGAAGATCGTGGGCACCTCCTTGCCCTCACTGCAGGACTTACACAGCAAACGCCTCACTCGGAAAGCCCACTGCATGGCAGGTGATCCCACACACCCACTACACAGCTGCTTCAGACTGCTGCCATCAGGGAGGAGACTGAGGAGTCTCCAGGCTCGAACCAGCAGACTGAGAGACAGCTCTGTTCATCAGGCAGTCAGAATGCTAAACACTCTGCCTGCTCTGCCTCCCCTCCCATTTGAACTGCCTTAACACTAAAACTTTCTCACATATTATCACTCAACACAAAGTTTTTAACACTAGACTCTGTGTCATCAAACGGGTTATTCACTAAACTCTCGGTCATGTGCTCATACAGTTTGCACTACTTCTCATACTTGCACTAATGTCTGTATTACATCACTGCCTATAATCATAATACTGTTTACATTCTCTGTTTACATTTATTAATACTGTTTACTTTTATTACTACTGCTTACATGTAATTACTACTGTTTACATTTATTTACACTACTCTAATATCTACACCACTGCTGGTACATATACAGTGTGCTCTGAACGGTCTTATTTAGGGATGCCCAATGTGCCTTACTGCATATGCCACTTTTTGCCTCTACAACAACATCAACTACTACCTCATACATATACTGTGTACATTGACTCATACGCTGCTTTGCCACTTTGCAAATGTCAATGCTAGAAACCTTTAGTTTATTTTAGTTATACTTTTTATACTCTTTTTTTTATACTAGTATGCAAAAACTCAGGACAATATTATGTTCATTAAATGTTTAATGTTTTAGTTTTAGAGTTGGTGTAAATTTTCATACTCTTATACCACTATGCAAAAAACTCAGGACAGTGTTAGTTTTACTATTTTATGCTTATGTCTATTATTATATGTTTCAGTGTTTCAATGTTTAGATGTTTACTGTTGCACCGAGGGACTGAGAGAAACGCAATTTCGGTCCTGTGTATGTCCTGCACTGTACATATTGCAGATCTGACAATAAAGTTGACTTTGACTTTGACTTTTGACTTTGACTTTGACTTCAACATTATTACACAAGACAAAAATCTGTCATTGTCACAAGCCAGCTCTCAATTTAGTTTGTGGTCTGCGCCGACAACATACAGTATCATTGTTCCTCAATTTCATAAATCTTTTTTCAGCATGATGCCAAGATGACCTCTAAGGGTGACAGATTAACAGGGTTTTACTCTTTTTTTAATTATTTTTTTACCTTTGTTATATGGGTGTCCATGGAGCTCAGATTATTGTTGTGTCTGTTGGTAGTAATGCATTAACACAGTTAGAGTTGGAGTACAATGTGGAAATACACAAAAATCTCACAATCTGAGACACAGATTGCTTTAAAAATAGTTTGTTTTAATAAAGTTCTGAAATTGTTTCTAGATTCTTCTTCTTTCAGCTTTTCCCTCTTCATGGGTTGCCACAGCAAGTCATCCTCCTCCATTTTACTCTGCCCTCTGCTTCCTCTGTCCTCACTCCAACTACCTCCATGTCCTCTCTAAAGCCTGGTTTATACTTCTTGTCTTACGTCCTTTACCCCCCGTTGAGTGAAAAAAGGTTGCGCAACTTCCGTCTGCACTCCCGCTGCGATCCCCCGGTGACAGCTTGTCTTGTACATGGCCCCCAGTAAGAACTGCGAGACGCGGATGATGCGGCTCGCAGCGTGTGATTGGTTCAAAGTTTGTGGGCGTTTTTTGTTTGCACCTTTCAGCGCGAGCTGAATTTCATTAAAGGAGACCACATATAGGTCTTTAAATTTTTTATGTTATGTCTGTGTGCTATCTTGACAATATTAATTCATTTTAATACACAAAATAATTCTTAGATAATTAATTATACCCTTTTTAATTCTGCCATTTTTAACTTTCGTTTTGAACGACCGGTTTCTGATACTGAGTTCTGAAGTCCACGCCCTTCAACGATCTGTTTACGCCCTCTGTAACAGCCAGTATCTGTAATGTGTTGTTGTTTTAAAATTAGCTCTTTTTTTATTACTCATTTGACTTACTGTTAGTGCTAGCTTAAGATAACTTACCGAAACCCGTCTGAGCGCGCCGCAATTTGCTGCTCCTTTTAGCATGAGACCACCCGAATCCGATGCTAATGTTAGCTTGTTCCTCTTCCGGTGTTCGCCAGCTCCGCTCGTTGCACGCGGCGATTTTGGGAGTTATCGCTGTTCCAGTCAAGACAACACAAAGTTCACCAAGTGTCTCCCGTAAATTAATCCGTAAGGAGAAGGTCCTCGCTGCTGCGAGGCTGCTGCGAGGCTGTACAGTTGAAGCTCCGCTCCATCGCGCCAGAAGAGGGTCCCGTTGCCGCCGGTCCCTACGCCGGGGGTCCGCTCGTTTAATTTTTGCCGGCTGCGCGTTGGGAGCGATCGCAAATACACTAAAAATTGAACTAAAACATAAAAATAACAATTATACTTTATTTATAAAGCCATTTAAAAAAAACACAGCTGCAACAAAGTGCTGTACACATGAAATTAAGAACATATAAACAAAAGATGAGATGAAATCATGAAAAACAACAGTCATGTGTTTAATACAGAAGTGGGTTGAGCCTAACCAGGGGTTGCTAGGTGAGGGGCTGGACTCAGGTTGTGGTGGGTTGTCCTAGCGCTTGTGACGTCACAAGCGCAATTGATTTCAAAACGAAACCTAAATTATCACAGTAAAATAAATCTACTTAGAGTAAATAAACCACTGGGTGCATTTTTTTGGCCTTAGGACTGTTTTTTTATGAAGTAAATACCCAAAGTTGAGTAAAAAAAACATTAAAAAGTGAATTTTGCATGTGTGGTCCCCTTTAAAATATAACTACAGAAACGCCCAAAAAAATATGTGTTAGCTGAATATATATATATTAGTGCTTCTGAGTTAAATTTTTTTCAACAACTGATTACAAATCAGCTTATTTCAGAACGTAAATAAAGGACTAAATAAAGGTTGAATGAATGAATGAATGAGTAAATAACACGAAGCGTGCACCCATCAGAGCATTTCCGCCTTTCAGCGCAAGCTGAATTTCATTCAGGGGAGGGCTGTGCAGTGCGAAAACGGCTTTCCAGAAGCTGGTTTTTGTTTTTGCTTTGACATGGATAGTTTTGAAGAGAAACTCGACGAAGCGGTCCGGTGGGAGTGCGCGTGACGTATGCAGTGGGAGGGAAGAGGGAGGGATTTCTATAATGTATCCCCCAGTCTTTTAAAAGTATAAACACTCAAATGCGGTCGGTGACACACACGCAGTTACGTCATCACTGGGCACTCAACGGGGGGTAAAAGACGTAAGACAAGAAGTATAAACCAGGCTTAACTGCATCCATATATCTCCTCTTTAGTCTTCCTCTTTGTCTTTTTCATGGCATCCTGAAAGCTAAGTTTGCTAGCAACAGCCTCTGAGCTAGCCAGACTCCGGCAATCCTCGTCGGCTAAATGTTATTAAATGAGATGGAGATTATTTATACTACACAGTGGAAGCAGTAAAGCAAAAAAGTCACAAGTGACAGGAACTGGATGAGTTTAACGTTACATGCTGCAACATTTAAAACAGAGGAGGACGCTAGTTTGTTAGCTCCGCTTCCACAACCACGAAGCAGCGTCACGAAGCAGCGTGTTAAAGACGGTACATTTGTGCAAACTCACCTCATGCTGAGTGGTCAAATGCTTCTCTCTGCATGTTAGAAGTATTTCCGCCCTTTATTGTAATCAACGCTTTTCATGTGTTGCAAGTAGACCTGGTTTCGTCTTCACTTTTTCCTTGACGCCATGTTTATATGGCGCATGTCTGTGATGTCATCACGTAAATGCGTCACCACGACGAGTCAGTAGAACGAGTCAGAGAACCGATAAACTGAATCGTTAAGACAAGCAGCCTACAATTCCAGAGAATTGAACTCTAAAGAACCGGTTCTTTAAAAGAACCGGTTCTCGATTCCCATCCCTAGTTCTAACATATGTCTACCAATATACCCACTGTCCCTCTGGACATGTCTAAACCATCTCAGTCTGGCCTCTCTAACTTTATCTCCCAGTTGTTCAACATGTGCTGCACCTCTGATGATCTCATTCCTAATCTTATCCATCCTTGTCACTCCTAAGGAGAACCTCAACATCTTCATTTCTGCCACTTCCAGTTCTTTCTCCTGTCTTTTTGTCAATGCCACTGTCTCCTGACCATACAGCATAGCTGGTCTCACCACTGTCTTGTAAACTTTTCCTTTGACTTTTGGTGCCTCCCTTTTGTTGCAAATCACTCCTTAAACTTTTCTCCATCCACTCCACCCTGCTGGACTCCATTCTGCTCGTTCCAAAGTCAGATCATGGGGACAGCAGCTTGAGAAGGGAGGTCCAGACATCTCTTTCTACCGCCACCTCAAACAGCTCTTCTAGAAGGACTCAAATGTGTTCCCAGGTTAACCGAGAGACATAGTCTTTCCGATGTGTCCTGGGTCTTCCCCGGGGTTTCCTCCCAGTCGGACATGCCCAAAGCACCTCCCTAGGCAAAGCTACCCAGGAAGTATCCTTACCAGGTGCACAAACCACCTCAACTGGCTCCTCTTGATGTGGAGGAGCAACAGATTTACTGTACTCACAGTCTCTACCAAATAACTGAACTTATCATCCTATCTCTAAGGGAGAACCCAGCTACCCTTCAGAGGAAACTAATGTTAACTGCCTGTATCCGTGATATTGTTCTTTTGCTCACTACTGAGAGTTTGTGACCATAGGTGAGAGTAGGAACATAGACCAGCCGGTAATCCGAGAGCTTTGCCTTACAGCTCAGCTCACTCTTCACCACAATGGACTGGCACAGATTCCGCAATACTGCAGACACTCCACCAAGCTGTCTGTCAATTACACGCTCCATTCTTCCCTCACTCATCACTCATGAATAAAACCCCAACATACATGAACTCATCCACTTGGGGTAGAACCTCACCCTTAACCTGAAGAGAGCAATCCACCTTTTTCCAACTGAGGACCATAGCTTCAGATTTGGAGGTGCTGATTCTCATCCCAGCCACTTCACTTGGCTGTGAACCGCTTCAGTGAGAGCTGAAGATCAAGGCATGATGACGCCAACAGGACCACCTCATCTGCAAAGAGCAGAGATGGCATCCTGAGGCCACCAAACCAGATTCCCTCCACCCCCTGGATGCACCAAGGAATTCTGTCCATGAAAGTTATGAACAGAATTGTGACAGTGTGGTCAAGTCCAACTCCCACGCAGAAGGGGTCCAGTTTACTGCCAGCAGTACAAACCAAACTCACTGCTTGTATAGGGACCGAACAGCCCACAGCAACGGGCCCCAGTCTCATACTCACGGAGCATCCCCCACAGTGTACCTCAAGGACCACAGTCAAATGCCTTCTCCGAGTCCACAAAACACATGTAGCCTGGATGGGCAAACTCCCATGACCCCTTGAGGACACTAGTGAGGGTAAAGACCTGGTCCAATGTTCCATAGCTAGGACATGCATTGTTCCTCTTGCATCTGAGGTTTGACCAACAATCGCACTCACTTCTCCAGTACCCAGAATCGACCTTACCATGGAGACTAAGGTGAGTGATGCCCTTATATAACACCTTCCGGTCCTCCTTTTTGAAGAGGGGAACTACCACCTCAGTCTGCCAATCCAGTGGCACTACCGTCCACACAATGTTACAAAGGCTTGCCAAAACACTTGCTAAGTACAGAAATATACAAATACACATGTGCAGAAGGAATGTGTGTATCCAGATAAATAAAGCAAAGATGAATGATTAAGCAGAATGTCCCGAGTCAAATCAATTAACTTAAAATAAACATTTCAAAACAATCAATGTGTTGTTAAACCCTGCCTGCATCAGCTGTTCACTTGTCTTTGTAGATATTGAACATTTTAGAGACTCAAATTCCAGCTATGGATATTGATGTCAATGAAGCTGTTTAACAATGTGAATGACTTACAAATGTTGACGTTTAACAAGGTTTTTCTTTATGAACTTGATGTTTTTGCTCTTCTCTGTTTTAGGCCCTGTACACACGTAGCCTGGTGTTTGAAAAATGAATATCTGCGCAAAAAAAATCTCCGTACATACATGTTCGGATTTTTAAAATGTTTGTCTACATGTCCCCGTTTATTTTCACCACAGAGCGTTGTAAAGAATATGCCCAACCCATAGGTGGCAGTGTAGTGCAGTCACAACCCTTCAACCCAGCCACAACTTCCTGTTATTATTATTTTTTTCATTCGTTGGTGTGGACAGACCGCGAGGTTGAACTACTATTAAATACTGCGTTGGAGTACAAAGTTAATAAGATGCAGGAAAATGCCGACTGGGAATCATGTCAGAGCAGGTATGTTGACATTTTAGCACTTTTTTTAGAGCATTATGTGACGTCAGCGCCGCACCAGCTGTCGCAGAAACCTCCGGTTCTGAAAGTCCACATGCAAACCCGAAAGCGAAGAATTCTCAAATCTCCACTTTGGTCGGAGTTTTTTAATTATTCGTTTATAGTTACATCAACCGGAGTTCACGTGTGGATGAAAGGCCAAACCGCATGATAAACTATTCGGTTTTACTGATATCCTGCTACGTGTGTACAGGGCCTTAGTTACACTCCAGCTGACACATCAGAAATTTGGCTCTTACTTTTTTGTTAAACCTCATGCCCTCCGAAAGAACAGAACTTTGCCTTCTTGTACGCATTTGTTCATGTTATACATTAACGTATATTTTTCAAAATGTAATACTTTACCCACACTAATAAAACTAAATTATGCTTAATAGGACTTATTATTAAAAAATTAAAAATAATCTCAACAAAGACTGTTAAACATTCAAACATGGTCCTGATTTCCTCATTTTTGTAGCTGTCAGTTAATGGCAGGTCGAGCCTGTTTGGTACTTTGAATGATTATGGGGTGCCATTATTCTTATACTCATCTCAAACCAAAGTGTGTTTTGATTTGATTTAAAAGTGGAATCCTGCAACAGGTCTGTTCAAGGTGGCCACCGCAGCTAGTTGACTTTAGCAACCAGAAACATGGCTGTAACTTAGTCCATTTATATATTTGGTCCAAATTGTAGTTTTTTTTTTGCTTTGGGCTCTTCTTTGAGCTCTACGCATTGCACAACCTTTTTGCTTAAATCTTTGACAGTAACTGTTGGGGTAAACCCCGTTTGTTGTTTAGCAAAATATTTTATGAACCATTAGACAAATATTATTGAAACTCAAGTAGTAACCTTTAGATGTGAATGTGATTAAGATGTAAACTGATAATAGTTATGTCATAAGGATAAACTTGACTTGGGCAATCCTTACACTCAAACCGAGACGGGAAGTAAAAAGGTCAGAGGCCAAATGGGTTTGTTTCATCTGCCTTTGTAAATTATGTATTTACAAAAGCAGTAAATATTAACACTTGTTGTCAGTTCAGTTTTTTTTAAACAATGCTTGGTGCTTATTAAATATAATAAAGTTGTGAACTTTGATGCTGATGGCCGGGAGTGATTCTTTGATCCTGTTTGGCTTTTTTTCTCACCACTCTTTGCCTCAATGGTCTTTCTATTCCTGGAGCATAATTCTCTTTTATGTCGAGAGAGAGAGTGTGTCTGAATAAATATTTGAACATTGGGATGGTCTGATTGCTCTGTTCTTCATGGTTTATTTTGGCATTTAAGGCGCAGAGGTATACCTATCTGTGAGCTAGGGAACATGTACATACCACTTTAAAATAAATGTTTAGAAATTTAAAAAATGCCGACATTTTATCTAAAGGTTTCCTAGCCTTTTTCATAGTAGTGGTGACCTCCAATTGACCTTTGACCCTTGCAATTTCCAGATTGAATCTGGATGGGAATGCTGATAAAATGTTAAATATTTTAAACATGAAAAACAACTTTTAGTATAACATTTCCCCATATACATACTTACAGTAAAAAAAAAAAAACAACACATATTTGAAGCTTTGCATGGCAGAATTTGTAAGTTGTTTTAAGAACATAGCAAAAACACTGCATTCATTCTAATGGCAACGATATGCTGGATAGTTATCTCTGCTGTGTCAAAGCTTTCCTGCAATTTAATTCTAGCTGTCGTGATTGCCTCTTCAATTGAATACGCCTCTGAATGTAAGAAATATTACCAAGCTATTTTTGTTTGTTATCTCATGCATCACGTTTAAACCGAATATGCTAATGTAGGACTGGGACGAAGTGTGGAATGAGAGATGAGAGGAGCGGCACACATATCAAATCAGATTAAATTGGCTTCTTGTTCTGGCTGGCTTTTGAGACAAACAAGAGAAGATTGTAATAACAAGCATCTAATATTACAGCCACATGAGCACAACAAAGATGGAGAGGGAAATTCTATTGTGTCCTTAGAGATTGAGCTGCTGCCAGGGGAGCTGCAGTGGCTAAGCCAGTGTGCAGTAGACTAGTAATAAAGCTATCAGGGAGAAATATGCTCACCAAGGAGACGCTGAATGCCATAGAGAATAAAAAGAAATGAAATGCTCACATCTTGAGCAAAAAAATAAAAACATCTGTTACATTATGAAAAAGGAAGGTATAGTCTTGGCAAGGCTTGGCAGTAAAAACAGCATTGTTAAACAGTTTTGCTTTTCTTATTTCAACACAAAAGCATTTTTTTTTATTGTATTATTCTCCATAAGCCACAGTTTTTCCTGTTCACCTGCCTGTTGCTCTGTCACATTGGAGGTGAAACAAATAAACAATTATTTTGTCAGACTTTGATCGGCTTCCTGGGTATGTGAAATAATAAAAAGGAGCACTCAGGACAAGAGGAACACTGAGGCTGCATTCACACCAGCCCTGTTTAGTCCGCTTTAATCGAACTCTAGTCCGTTTGCCTAGAAAGTCCGGTTCGTTTGGGGAGGTGTGAATGTGCAATCGAACTCTGATGCGGACCAAAAAAGCAAACTCTGGTCCGACTAAAAACTTGGGACTTGGTCCGGTTGAAGTGAACTCTGGTGCATTCAAATGCAGTGTGAATGAAAGTGAATCAGAGACCGCTCCAAAAGCAGGAAGTGGACTACAGCACAGAGAAAACAAATGCACATTCCTCTTACCTCATGCGAAGTCGTCAGCCACATTGTGTGAAAAATAACATTCTCCATGCCCTGATGCATGCGGTAGTTTCAGAGACATTGAGACGTTTATTTTCTAAACACAACGTCCCAGTGGCTTTTAAACCCCAAAATACATTACGGCAAAGACTGGTTCATCCCAAAGATCCAGTCCCCCGGCACAAACAGAGTAATATTGTGTATGCTGTTCAGTGTCAGGAGGGCTGTGATCAGTCTTATATCGGGGAAACTAAACAGCCACTGGCCAAAAGGATGGCCCAGCACAGAAGATCAACATCATCAGGTCAGGACTCTGCGGTCTACACTCATCTCCAGGCCAGCGGTCACTCTTTCAGGGATGAAGATGTTCACATCCTTGATAGAGAGGAACAATGGTTTGAGAGAGGAGTAAAGGAGGCCATCTTTGTGAAAAGAAACCGTCCATCATTAAACAGAGGTGGAGGCCTCCGGGTTCAACTGTCCCCCTCTTACAACGCTGTTATTGCTAGTATCACTCAGCCCTCTGTGAATAGCAAACAACCATCAGGGTGCTAACGATCCATCGTTAGGCTGATGGTCCTCCTTGATCATGTGAGCAGCTGGTTTCGGCTGTCATCAGACAACTGGTTGCTCCACTGTGAGAGGGTGCTATTTATAAGACTGAGCTGAATACAGCACCTCAGACTGAGGAAGTCTTTCGGACGAAACGCTTCTACAATTTTTTTTTATTTTTTTTATTTTTTTTTTTGAATGTCCAGAGGACCAGACTTAGCTTTTTTAGAACATTCTCCGTGGTTTTCTGCCTCATCTTCCACTCATTCTGAGTCCATTGTTGAAAGATGACAAAACAGAAATCCTAAAACCGCTAACATTTGACGCCACTCTGTTTTTGTTTTTATTTCCAGAAGAAGAAGTGTCTTCTTCAGAGGTTTTTGTGTTGTTTCCTTCAGTAGTTCTAGGTGCAGCCCCACCACAGCTGTGGGGGTAACAGGAATGTGAATGCAAACCGCACCAGCTGAAAATGTAAACAAATGTTCTGAATTTTTGTCCCAAATCAAACCAAATCTACCGGACTATCAGGTGTGAAAACAGCCTGAGTCTTCACTTTGGATTAGTTGCTCACTCACTTGATTCTAGCCTTATTCCAACTCCTGTGGTGAAGATGATTAGTGTTATTTACATTATTGAGCCTTTTGTCAGCTGTTGCACTGCCACTGCTTCCTATTTAATTTTTTCATTAGCAAAAAGCCTCCCAGTAAACTACGCTGGAGAGCCCCAGGGAAGCATTGCCCATTTTGATGTTGTCTCATTCTGACAGATAAACCCAATTCCTCTCCGACAGCCACAGATTGCTTAGAGCCCCTCTGAGACCACTAGCAAGCAGCTCTACTTTGCCTTTTTAATCTTTGTGTCTCCCCTTGTTTGACTCTCATTGTGCTTCTCCAGGGGTTTTCACCCCTATTTGTGCTGTTTTTCAAATGTTCATTTCATTTATGTTCTCTCTCTTAGAACCAGTTGTTGAATTTTAGGTCTGTGGCAACATTTGTATTGAAGTTTTTATTTATTTATTTTTTTACCTCCATTTAAAATAATTTCCTTCTTCAGATCCAAAGCTTCATTTCCCTCCTTCCGTTGCTCTCTTTCTTCTCCTTAGCATGTTTTTTTGTAAGACTTGATCATTTTGTTAGCTGTTTTCTCAAGAATTATCAATAAAAAAACATTTTTTATTTTTTCCTTTTGTCACGAGGGGCTGTATCTTTGCTGATAAGCCTACATAGCTCTGCTGTTTCTGCATCACTTAAAAATGGCTTTGGAAAAAAACTTTGAAGCTGGCTGTCCTCTTTTGCCTTGTTGATTAACTGATTTTTATTATTATAATTATTTTTTCTGTCAGTATTTTTGTTGCAAACTTTTAAGTTTGGTGCCATAAACTTGAAATGTTTTTATTGTAACCAGTGGTGTTTTGTTCTTTTTTTTTTATATACCAAAAGTTTTTCTAGCAGCCTTTATGAAAGCTTAAAACTTGTAACATAGTGGATTATTGGCTCGCTCAGTTTATGTGTTTGTGTAATCATGAACTTGTTGTTTTATTATCTGTTCATGTTTTTCCTGTTACTTTCTCCTTGTTTTTCCCTTCTTCATTTTAGTCTTCCCACCAAAGAAATTGAAGCCCGGAGTAATTGCCTCAACCTGTTTGAGACTTTAAAATGCAACCCTGAGGCCTTCTACAGCCACATGACCAAATATGTTCATCCAACTATAGAAGGAACAGACTTGGGCCGCCTGCTGTACTACTACACCTTAATAGAGGCTGCGGGGTGTGAGCCTTATGTTGCCACCACCATAAAGCCGGACTCCCACGTCAAACTGCTGAAGAAGCTTCGAGCTGTTGCCAACGGTAAGGCTTACTTACCATTTACTACAGTTTACTTGTTTACTTTTTTATTCTTCTGGAAATGGCAAATCCACTGTGAATGTTAGCAAAAGGAACAAAATCTAAAGTCTTGTAATCTAATCTCAATAACTTGGTCAGAAGAACTGCACAACATAAATTAAACTTTAAGTCAGGTGTCATTTCATCTAATTAAACAACTAAAAACAAAGAAAGATAAAATAAGTGTGAAGATGTAACATAAATTAAACTTTAAGTCAGGTGTCATTTCATCTAATTAAACAACTAAAAACAAAGAAAGATAAAATAAGTGTGAAGATGTATTACAGTAGTCCCACTCTACTTTGCGGTTCGTTTATTGCGGACTCGTTCTATTGCGTTGTTTTTTGTTCTTTTCAAAATAAGATTGGACATGACACACAATTGGCTATTGATGAATGAGCTGCACGATTGGACTGGAATTTTTATTTAAAACTAAGTATTTTAAATTATTTAGCACATTTGTGCAGCACACACTGCAGGATAAACTTCCTTCTCTGTACAGAGCGGAGAAGTGGGCATGGTCGAGAACGCTTGCAGGTGGCTGAGAGCAGCTGAGGCACAGAAAGGGAAATCATGGCATTCTGTGCTCTTTTAGAGCATT
>JBBPBX010065329.1:0-19981 GCA_038048925.1 Garcialebias charrua | reverse complement strand
ACAAACAGTGTACAAAGGCTCGTTGAGGTACAACGAACATTGCAAATGAAAAAATAACAGAAAATACAAAGTGGGGGTAAAATTATTGCTGACAAATATATAACAGTAAGGCAAATGAGTAAAAAGCAATACAAAAAAAGAGCTACTTTTAAAACAACAACAGATTAGAAATACTGGCCGTTACTTTTTTTGCATAGCCAGATTTCATATGTTTCAGTGAGGAGTAATACAGTTTAAACTGGTTAAGAAAAAAATAAAAACAAGGTGTAGAACCTCTCCATTTGCAGAAGTGTATATGATACTTAACAAGCAAGAAAACAATGTTTACCACATCAGATATTTGAATATCAAGGTCATCAACATAGTATAATATGTGGGAGAGTGTTATCTCTGGTATGTTTTCAATTTTAAGGGACAACCAATTTTTAATGTCTCTCTGTAGTTTAAAAGAAAAAGAACAGGAAACAAAGAGATGATTTAGGGATTCAACTGGACATTCACAGAAGGTACAGCATGTTGAATCAAACTTAAATCTTCTGTGCAAAAATTCTGCCACTGGGTAAATATTGTGCGAGATTTTAAAGTGAGTCTCTTTAACCTTAGGTGAAACCAGCCATTTGACATACTTGGAAAATGCCTTTTCAATTACAGACAAGTTTGTTGTTACCAAGATACTATTATTGAAATCATTAAACATTTTAGATTTGAAGGCAGTAACGAGAATAACATTAGCACACTTTTTATCAGTCACACTATATTCTTCAATTTTCAATTTGGGTAACGATGAAGTAACTATTGAATATCTTAAGGTGTTTTGGATAAGATGAATAGGAGCTACAGGAATAGCGTTGCAAGCTTTTAGATATTCATTGCCAGAACAGTTCAGCTTAAATTTATTTGTAAAATCTCTATGATTTCAAAAAAACACAATTTCTGTCCATTAAGTCAGTGACAAATAGAATACCTTTTTCATACCAGTCCATTTTAAAAATAGATTTTCTATTTATTAATATTGATCTGTTATTCCATACTACGGATCCATGTGGGGTAAAATTGTGTGCAAATATCATTTTCCAAAAAAACAGAACTTGTTTATGAAAATTTGACAGAGAGATAGGAATCTTGGTTAATTCAAAGTCACATTTAAGCAAGAAATCTAAACCCCCAAGGCTTTTAAAAATAGAATTAGGGATATGGAACCACATTGAATTAGAATGACACAAAAAAGACTTCAGCCAATTTATTCTAAATGAACCAATCAGAGCCTCAACATCCAATGCTCTAATTCCTCCCTTGTCATAATCTTTAACAAGATGAGATCGACATAAATAGTGAGTTTTGTTCCTCTAGATGAATTGAAAAATTATTGAGTTAGCTTTCTTAATATTTTTTTAAGCCAGCCACTAGGGAGCACAAGCCAGTGTATCTCTTGTGCCGGTCCCAAGCCCGGGTAAATGGTGAGGGTTGTGTCAGGAATGGCATCCGATGTAAAACACTTGCCAAAACCATAATGCGAGTTCATCAAAGTGAAACCATACCGGATCGGTCGAGGCCCGGGTTAACAACGTCCGCCACCGGTGCTGTTGACAAACAGGGTGCCGGCGGAAATTGTACTACTGTTAGTCGAAGACCCCGAGGAGGGAAACGTGTCAGGAGACAGAGGGAGAGGAGGAAAGTGAAGAATGTAGGACTGAGGGTTGCAACTCTAAATGTGGGGACAATGACAGGCAAAGGTAGAGAGCTGGCTGACATGATGCAGAGAAGAAAGGTAGATGTTTTATGTGTCCAAGAGACCAAGTGGAAGGGCAGCAAGGCTCGCAGTATTGGAGCAGGGTTCAAACTGTTTTACCATGGTGTGGATAGAAAGAGAAATGGAGTAGGGGTGGTCCTGAAGGAGGAGTTGGCAAAGAATGTAGTAGAGGTGAAGAGAGTGTCAGATAGGGTGATGTGTCTAAAGGTAGAAGTAGAAGGTCTGATGCTAAACATAGTAAGTGGTTATGCTCCACAGGTTGGATGTGATGGGGAGGAGAAAGATACATTTTGGAAAGATTTGGATGAAGTGATAGAGAGTATTCCCAGGGAGGAAAGAGTGGTGATTGGAGCAGACCTGAATGGACATGTTGGTGAGGGAAACAGAGGGGATGAGGAAGTGATGGGTAGGTTTGGTGTCAAGGAAAGAAACCAGGAAGGACAGATGGTGGTGGATTTTGCCAAGAGAATGGAAATGGCTATAGTCAATACCTATTTCCAAAAGAGGGAGGAACATAGAGTGACATATAAGAGTGGAGGAAGGAGTACACAGGTCGACTACATTCTGTGTAGAAGAGGAAACCTGAGGGAGATTGGAGACTGTAAGGTTGTAGCAGGGGAGAGCGTGGCCAGACAGCATCGGATGGTTGTGTGTAGAATGACTGTTGTTGCGAAGAAGAGAAAACGAGTAAAACCAGAGAAGAAGACCAAATGGTGGAAGCTAAAGAAGGAAGAATGTTGTGAGAAATTCAGAGACGAGCTGTTAAAGGCTCTGGGTGGTAAGAAAGAGCTTCCAAGTGACTGGGCTACTACAGCAACAGTAATTAGAGAGACAGGTAGGAAGGTACTTGGTGTGTCATCTGGACAGAGAATAGATGATAAGGAAACCTGGTGGTGGAATAGTGAAGTGCAGGACGCCATCCAAAGAAAGAGATTAGCCAAGAAGAAATATGACAGTGAGAGGACTGAAGAGAGGAGACAGGAATATAAGGAGATGGGACATAGAGCAAAGAGGGAAGTAGCTAAGGCAAAGCAGAGGGCGTACAATGAGTTATATGGGAGACTGGACACTAAAGAGGGCGAGAAGGACTTGTACCGATTGGCAAGACAGAGGGATCAGGCTGGAAAGGATGTGCAGCAGGTTAGGCTTATTAAAGATGGGAATGGGAATGTTCTAACAAGTGAGGAGAGTGTGATGGGAAGATGGAAGGATTACTTTGAGGAGCTAATGAATGAAGAGAATGAAAGAGAAAGAAGAGTGGAGGTAATAGAAACTGTGGACCAGGAAGTGGGAAAGATTAGTGAGGGTGAAGTCCGGAAAGCTCTGAAAAGAATGAAGAAGGGGAAGGCAGTAGGACCTGATGACATACCAGTGGAGGTTTGGAAATGTCTTGGAGAGATGGCAGTGAGGTTTTTGACTCAAATATTTAATGGAATATTTGAGGGTGAGAAAATGCCTGAAGAATGGAGAAGAAGTGTGCTGGTTCCCATTTTTAAGAACAAGGGTGATGTACAGAGTTGTAGCAACTACAGGGGAATTAAGTTGATGAGCCACACAATGAAGATCTGGGAGAGAGTTGTGGAAGCAAGACTTAGACAAGATGTGACTATCTGTGAGCAGCAGTATGGTTTCATGCCAAGAAAGAGCACCACAGATGCCATCTTTGCTTTGAGGATGTTGATAGAGAAGTACAGAGAGGGTCAGAAAGAACTCCATTGTGTGTTTGTGGATTTAGAAAAAGCTTATGACAGGGTACCAAGAGAAGAGGTGTGGTATTGCATGAGGAAATCTGGAGTGGCAGAAAAGTATGTTAGACTGGTACAGGACATGTATGAGGACAGCAGGACAGTGGTGAGATGTGCTGTGGGAGTGACAGATAGCTTCAAAGTGGCGGTGGGATTGCATCAAGGATCGGCTCTGAGCCCCTTCCTGTTTGCTCTGGTGATGGACCGACTAACAGATGAGGTCAGGCAGGAATCCCCATGGACTATGATGTTTGCAGATGACATTGTGATCTGTGGTGAGAACAGGGAACAAGTGGAAGAGAACTTGGAGAGGTGGAGGTATGCTCTTGAAAGAAGAGGAATGAAAGTCAGCCGTAGTAAGACAGAGTACATGTGTGTGAATGAGAGGGAGGCCAGTGGAACAGTGAGGCTACAAGGAGCAGAGGTCACAAAGGTGCAGGACTTCAAGTACTTGGGGTCCACTGTCCAGGGAAATGGGGAATGTGGTAAAGAGGTGAAAAAGAGAGTCCAGGCAGGATGGAGTGGATGGAGAAAAGTTTCAGGAGTGATTTGTGACAAAAAGGTGTCAGCAAAGGTCAAAGGAAAAGTTTACAAGACAGTGGTGAGACCAGCTATGTTGTATGGTCTGGAGACAGTGGCATTGACAAAGAGACAGGAGAAAGAACTGGAAGTGGCAGAAATGAAGATGTTGAGGTTCTCCTTAGGAGTGACAAGGATGGATAAGATCAGGAATGAGATCATCAGAGGTACAGCACATGTTAAACAACTGGGAGATAAAGTTAGGGAGGCCAGACTGAGATGGTTTGGACATGTCCAGAGGAGGGACAGTGGGTATATTGGTAGAAGGATGTTAGAAATGCAGCTGCCAGGAAAAAGACAAAGAGGGAGACCAAAGAGGAGATATATGGATGCAGTTAGAGAGGACATGGAGGTAGTTGGAGTGAGGACAGAGGATGCAGAGGACAGAGTGAGGTGGAGGAGGATGACTCGCTGTGGCGACCCCTGAAAAGGGAAAAGCCGAAAGAAGAAGAAGAAGCTTTCTTAATATTTTTGTCCGAGATAAAATCAGAGTGGCATGGATAAATTAATTTGGACAATCCTTCAGCTTTAGAAAGAAGAGATCGTCCAAAAATAGTCAGATCTCTAGTTAACCATCAGTTCAACGATTTCTTCATGCCATCCAAGCATCTTCCAATGTTTTCCTCCTCTCTTCTAATAGTGTTTTTTGAAATCAATACCCCCAGATATTTGACTTCGGACTTCATTGTAATCAGTGATGGGAATAACGGAGTTACAAATAAACAGAGTCAGAGTCAGAGAGTCAGAGAGTCTTTATTGTCATTTGCACCGCATGTGGTACATGTGATGAAAACGAGATTATGTACACGGGGTCCCAGTTACATCCAACAACAAATGCAAGAGAAAAACAGTAATAACATCTAGAATTAACTAAGAGAAACATCAACTAGTAATACACTAAGCCCTAATGTAGTGGAAAAACATCATTATAAACAGCAGCACGAACATGAGTCTTTATGAGCAGATGGTCACAGATGAACACCAGCGTTACAACAAAATGAAACAGCGTTACAAACTGAGTTTTTTTTTCATTAACGGGTAATCTAAGTAGTTACTATGTCTATCGTTACAACGCCGTTACCGTTACAAACACTAAATGGGGGTACGTTATTTTGTCTTTGGCGCGCTGGCTCTCGTAGCTGCTTGTTTACTTTTCCCCCTTGGTGAGGGAGGGTGGAGGGAGCAGAGAGGAGTGAGGGAAGGAGGGGGAGGGAGCAGAGGGGAGGGAGGGGTGAAACAATAAGGATGATGCTGATTGGCTAAGGTAGAGTAACAGGTAGAGGTAAGCCAATCAGAGGTTTTGTTGTTCAGTTCACTCAAACCACACGTTGCAGCTCCAAATCTGAAAAGTTAGCAGAAGTCCTGCAGCAATGGTGAGTATGGAGGGAAAGTTGGCATTTTCAAAGTGGAAATACAGAAACTACTTTACTCTCCTTGAGGTAAAAGGCAAGAACGTGCATGTGAAGTGTACATTATGTCCCGGAGCGAAGTGTTAGTCTACGTCCGTCGTAATCTGATCTGATGAAGCATCTCTGCTCAGGTAATTCAGATTTTCAGTACTGTTTTAAAAGTACTTCATATTGTTAAAATGGTTCTTTTGTTTTTAAGAAAATACTTGAAGAACCAGTTGTGTGAGGGTTTGATTTTATTTTACACTACAAAGCACTTATTTTAACTGTTTACTTTTATTTCTAAGAAAACACTTGAACAGTACAGTGTGTACATAGAGCTGAAAACACAATTGTTATATTATTTTGTTAACCTGTATTTTGTAATGAAGAAAAAACTTGAAGTATGTCAACCAGTCATGTTCTGTTGAGGTGATGTAAGCATTTCTACTTTAAATGCGTAGATATATATAAACTTAAACCAACCAAACAAACAATAGTTACTTTCCCTGGTAACTAATTCCTTTTATAGGTGAGTAATTCAGTTACTAACTCAGTTACTTTTTGAAAGAAGTAACTAGTAACTATAATTAATTACTTTTTTAAAGTAACGTTCCCAACATTGACTGTAATGGAGACAACAGACGTCTCAGAGCTGGAATGGATGGGCAGAAGTTCACACTTATTAATATTGAGAGACAGACCAGATGCTCTTGAAAACATTGAAATCGATTTTAGCACGATATCTACCATAGTTTTATCTCTTAGGAAAATGGTTGTATCGTCAGCAAATTGACTTATCTTAAATTTCTTATCAAAATTTTTTATACCATGTTGCAACTTTGAATTTTCCAAAATCAGTAAGGTAAGCATTTGAGTTGTTAATATATATAATTTAGGTGAAATTGGGCAACCTTTCCTTATTCCTCTTGACATAGAGAATCTAGTGGTTAAACTGGTTCCCAGAGAGACTGAGCTACTGATATCTGTATAAAATAATCTGACTATATTACAGAACTTTTCCCCAAAGCCAATTTTTTTTTTAAGTTTTTATAATAAAGCAGTGTTCTACTGAGTCAAAGACCTTAAAGAAATCCAAGAATAAAATAAAACTATCGCTATCAATAAACCTACTATAATCAATCATATCAAAAATAAGTCTAGTGTGATGATGGATATTCCTTCCCTTTAAAAAGGCTGATTGGCATTCGTTAATAATCGTTCCTAAACCACTGTTTAAGCGATTAGCATAAACAAGTGCTAAAATTTTATAATCAGTACATAAAAGAGTGATGGGTCTCCAATTGTCTAGTGATAAAAGATCTTTGTTGGCTTTGGGGATCAGAGTAATCAGACCTCATTTCATGGTGGGAGAAAGATTGTTATTTGAGATACATTCCAGTAGAGCCTCAAACAATAGTTTCCGTAAATCTTTCCAAAAATAAAAATAAAATTCAGTGGTTATTCCATCTAGGCCTGGAGATTTACCTTTTGCCATTTTTTGTATTGCTTCGTCAAGCTCTTCTATTTTTAATTCGTCTTCCATCAGATTCTTAAAATCAGGACAAATTTTTTCAACAGGTTCCTGAATTTCATCAAAAAAAGGACTGGCAATTAGATTCCGAATACTTTGAACAATAAAGATCACTATAAAAATTCCTAATTGTTATATTAATTAAATCCGGGTCTTTAGTGATGCTACCATTAATAACAAGTTTCCCAATCTTCTTTTTGGACTGTCTCTTCTTCTCAAGACTGAAAAAATATGAAGAGTTCTTTCGCCATCCTCCATCCACCAAGCCCTGGAGCGAATGAGAGCCCCCTTTGCTTTATCTAGAAAAACATTGTCTAGTTGAGATTTGAGAACATCAAGCTGACTCAACTCTTCAGACGATAAAACTGATTTTGAACATAGAGAATTAATATTTCTAATAAGTTGGGATTGTTTCAGACTCTTCAATTTTGAAGCAATTTTGCCTATCTTTATTGCTGTTGTCCTAACATTAAATTTAAACCATTCCCACTTATTTAAGGGAGACAGATCCATTACTGAAATCTCTTCAATAAGGTTCAGGATTTCTGAACAGAAAGTGTTATTATTCAACAAGTCACTATTAAATTTCCAAGTTAAGTTTGAAGGAGGTTTAGATTTATTTAGACAGAGAAATAAGGTAACTGAACAATGATCTGTTAGAGGAGCCGCTGAGTTTTCACAACTTGAAATATTATCTACCATATCATGAGGGATTAACCAGTAATCCAGCCTCGAACTCTGGCCATTTCCGGAAGGGTTGAACCAAGAGTATTGTCTTATACAGTATTAGGATTTTTAATTCTCCAGCAGTCTGCCAAATTTGTGTTTGAGATTAAGTTTACAAAGATATCGTCAAAAATATGATACTGCCCCCTAGAGGGGAGACGATCAATCGATCCATTTGGGGCTACGTTGAAATCACCGCCTAAAATAACCTGATCCGTGTAATATTTTAGTTTCCATTGATTTATCCTCAGTCCGAGGTCAGCAAAAAAATTACTATTCATTGTTTTATTATTATATCCATATACACATACCAAAATGAACTTACTTCCCTCCATTTCCACTATTACAGTTACCCAATGGCCATTTGTATCACTGATATGTTCCAACACAGAACCTGGGAATTTACAAAACATAATCATAACACCAGCTGAATGTGACGTACCATGACTAAAATAAACTTGATCTCCCCATTGAAGTTTCCAGAATTTCGTCTCCTCACTAGATGAATGAGTTTCTTGTAGAAAAAAACAATTTTCCTTTTGCTCCTTACAATAAAGAAAAGTAGCCTTACGTTTAGTAATATTTTTTAAACCCCTAGTATTAAGTGAAAGTAATGAAAACATACAATAAACACAGTAGTTGTGCAAGAACAAATCTCAGGAACGATGAGCAGGAATGAGATAACATAGCCAGTAACAACCATATGGAACAGTGCAATAGCCCTATAAACAAAAAACAAACATAACCTACTATACCGGAGGGAATAAAAGAAACATATTGGTGTAATTAGTCAGGGTCCACTCTTCGGTTATCGATCAGGGCAAAGCCTTCCTTCAGGTAAGCACGCTTGCCTCGTTTCCTGGCTTCCTGGACCAGGGGCCACAACTTAGCCCGGGCGAGCCTGTCCTCCTTAGAAAAGTCCTCCTTGAAGCTGATGTGCAGATCTTTGCAGACTTTAGCATCTTTGGATTTCCTCCAGACCTCATCCCGCATGGTGCGCATCCCAAATTGAATGATGACGGCTCTTGGACGGTTTGTGGACGAAGCAGCCTCAGCTTTTCTCCCCAATCTGTGAACGGTGTCAACCGTATCCCGCAGCCGATCCACAGAGACAGGAATGATCCTAGTCAGGATCCCGATGATGGTTTCCCGTATGTTCTCCTCGTCTTTCTCGGGCAGTCCGGTCACCCTCAGGTTCCAACGTCTCTTGTAGCGAGCATGCTCCTCGCAGGAGTTCCTCAACGCTGTGTTATCTTTTTTGAGAAGGCTGACTGTAGCTTGGAGTTCTGATATAACTTTCTTGTTTACCTCAATGGCGGCAGTATTAGCTTCGATACGTTTTTCAATGCCTTTCAAAATTTCTGTCTGATTGTCCATCTTTGTGTTAAGTTCTCCTATCGCACGAAAGATAGCATTAGCTGTGTCCTCCTTACATTCAGACTCCTGTAACTTCATTTTCTTCTTATTTTTGTTCTTAATAGGTGTGTGGTCTCGGTTCACCTTCTGTTCTTTTCCAGACGGATCAGACAAAGCCCCAACCATCTCCATTTCTTCAATAATATCTTCGTCGCAAGCCTCTTGAAAAGCCGACCGGTTATAAACGTGGTCCGCCATGTTAGCTTCCATAACTAAATTCCCAGCCGTCAAAAACGAAACAAACAGGCTGAAAAGGTTTCAAAAGGAGGTTAAATTAAGAACAAAAATATAAGATGCTTAAAAACGGGGCTAAAGCACCACTGTCAGGTTAAAACTCGGCTAAACAATAACAATATGCGAGAGCCTGCAAAAACACCACCTCTCACTCCGCCATCTTAGGACCTCTATCAGCTTCCCCTGTGAACAGAGAAAAACACAACATTAGTTAGGCACTTACAAACTTCACCAAAAGTGCTCACAGCAAGATCAGTTAAGTTTCCACAAACCACACAGACAAGATCACAGCAGATCAAGGCCCAGACAAAAAGGGACCTGACAACTCTGGCATGAAGCTCTTTATGGGGTGGCTGATGAGCTCAAACACTTTTCACCTGTGGCAACCAGGTAGAACTGAAACACAAAGGGAGAGAGAGGGCTCCCTCAAGAAAAGAGAGCCCCTAGAGGTCGGTGACCGTAACACCCTCCCCCATAAAATTCTTCATTAAATAAGGACAATACTTCAACTTACATCATTTGTACTATAGCACTATATCCTGGAAAGTACATCAGCTATCACATTTTCAACCCCTTTTTTATGTCTGATGTCTAGGTTGTATTCTTGGGCCAGAAAAGCCCACTGCATTAGCCGCTGGTTGTGGTTGTACATGCAGTTCAGGAAGACTAATGGGTTATGGTCTGTATAGACTTGGTGAACTGACATAAACTTCAAAATGTTGCAAAGCTAATAGCATGGCCAAGGCTTCTTTCTCTATTGTAGAGTAATTCAATTGGTGAGGCTTGAACTTAACTGAGTAGTAGGAAACTGGGTGACTGATGTCATCTGGTCCATCTTGGAGTAGCACTGCTCCAGCCCCAGTAGCGCTCGCATCTACCTCCAGCTTGAAGGCCTTGCTGAAGTCAGGAGCTGTCAATACAGGAACGTTGCATAGTAAGGACTTCACAGTCAAATGCATGTTGACATTCTGTAGTCCACGTGAATGGTTTCTTTGAACTACACAGATTCGTTAGAGGAGCCACTACCATTGAAAAGTTCTTGCAGAAACACGGTAATAGCCAACTAAACCCAAGAACTGCCGGAGCTCACGTCTTGTGGTGGGTATTGGGTAGTTTAGCCTTTGAATTTACCGTGCGTACCTGGCCATGGCCCACTTCCTTTCCAAGTTAGGTCACCACCGCTTTGGCAAACTCACATTTTTACAGATTCAAGGTGAGGGAGGCTTGGGCTAAACAAGAAAACACAGTTTTCAAAGTGTTAAGATGATCATTCCATGATGAGGAATAGATTACAATGTCGTCCAAGTAGACATTACAGTTCTTAATTCCTCTTAATACAGTGTTCATCAGTCGCTGAAAAGTAGCCGGTGCATTTCGCATTCCAAATGCCATTACAGTACTGTATATTGTAGGAAGTGGTCTGGGGTGACAAAAGCTGAAATTTCAGAAGCTCTGGCAGTTAGGGGAACTTGCCAGTAGCCCTTCAGTAGATCCAACTTTGTTATATAGGTGGCTGCACCAATGCTGTCTATGCAGTCTTCCATACGAGGTAATGGATGCGAGTCAGGGACTGTAATAATAATAATAATAATAATAATAATGAATTCAATTTATAATGCACTTTTCATTAATAAAAATCTCAAAGTGCTACAAAGTGTAACAAAGCAAAGATCAAAATAAAACAAGTGATAAAATCAAATAAAATCAATAATAATATCGACTAAGATCAAAGATAAAATCATGTGGATGCAGATTAGGCTTGCTTAAAAAATAAATAAAATAAAACAAGTGATAAAATCAAGTAAAATCAATAATGATATCAGCTAAGATCAAAGATAAAATCATGTGGAGGCAGAATAGGCTTGCTTAAAAAGAAAAGTCTTTATGCTGCTTTTAAAGTCAACCAGTGACTGTGGAGCTCTCAGGTCGTCAGGGAGGGAGTTCCACAGGCGGGGGGCAGCCACACAGAATGCTCGGTCTCCCATGGTCCTCAATTTGGTCCGAGGAATATGAAGGAAATTACTGTTCTGTGATCGTAGAGACCGGGTGGATGAATATGGTGCAAGAATGTCCTTTAGATAGTCAGGTGAAGTGCCGTGCAAGCATTGATGGGTAATGAGAGCAGTTTTGTACTGAATTCTGTAGGTGACAGGAAGCCAATGGAGGTTATGGAGAATGGGTGTAATATGTTCAAATTTACGAACTCTCAACAGAATCCTTGCTGCACTGTTTTGAATGTATTGAAGTTTCTGAAGGTTTTTGCCAGGGATACCAATAAACAGGGAGTTGCAGTAGTCGAGCCTGGAGGAGACAAAGGCATGGACGAGTTTCTCAGCATCAGGAAAAGTCAGAGATGGGCGAAGTCTGGAGATGTTTCGAAGATGGAAGAAGCAGGTTTTAAACAGATGCTTAATGTGATTTTCAAATGTAAGATGAGAGTCCATTTTTATTCCAAGATTTGTAACAGAGGTGGAGACTGTAATTGCATTTACTCTTCTAAAATCTGTACATAAACGTTGAGAACCATCAGACTTTGGTGTCAAAAGACGACAGCTCCAGGAGCTCTGACTTTGTTTAGCCAAACCATTTTCCAATAAATACTGAACCTCTTTGTCCATCATTTCCCTCTTGGCTGGGGAACAACGGTATGCATGCTGTTTAATGGGGGATGCGTCGCCCACGTCAATGTCATGCTCCAATACCGAAGTCCTAGAGGGCACGTCTCCAAAAAGCATAGGGTACAACTGGATCAACCCTTCCACATCCTCCTTCTCACCCCTGGGAAGATAGGACAGATATGTATCCAAAGAGTCAAGAATGACAGAGTTTGAGAGTTTACTACAGTGGCCTTCATCACACTTTTTCAAACCATCAGGGTGGACATCTCCAGACACAAGAGAGATGGATGCAGTTTTGGGAGAGTTCTCACAAGATGAGTCCTTGCATTCATCTTCTCTGGAGTGAAACAACTTTAACATATCGATGTGACACAGACGCGTTTGGCGCCTCCTATCAGGGGTATGAATACTGTAGTCTGTGTCACTGACTTTTCTTTTGACTATGTATGGGCCTGCAAATTGGGCTGCAAGAGATGGTCCAGGTGTGGGCACCAGCATGAGTACTTTGTCACCTGGTTCGAATGACCGCTGTACAGTCTTTTTGTCATATAGATTTTTCATTTTTCCTTGGGCAGCAGACAAAGACTTTCTGGCTATCGAACAAGCATGATAAAGACGTTCCTGACACTGGGTGACAAACTCAAGCACATTAGATTGTGGCTGTGAGTCAGCTGACAGGAGTTGTTCTTTCAGAACCTTCAATGGTCCTCTTACACCATGCCCAAAAACTAATTCAGCAGGACTAAAACCAAGAGATTCCTGCTTTGCTTCTCGGGCTGCAAACAGCAAGAAAGGAAGTCCTTCATCCCAGTTTTTACCCGTCTCAAGACAATACTTTCGCATCATGGCCTTAATAGTCTAGTGCCATCTCTCAAGTGTGCCTTGTGACTGAGTGTGATAAGGACTAGAAGCAATGTGTTTAACACCAAAAGACTGGAAAGTTTGCTGGAAAAGTTTGGACTGAAAATTACTGCCTTGATCAGTCTGTACAACTTTAGGCAGACCAAAAGTTGCAAAAAACTTCAAAAGAGCTTTTGTTATGGTAGGTGCTATGATTCTCCTTAATGGAATAGCTTCAGGGAAGCAAGTGGCAGCACACATGATCGTTAAGAGAAACTGATACCAGCCTTTGTTCTGGCCAGAGGACTCACACAGTCCACCAGAACACGCTCAAAAGGTTCACCAACTACAGGAATGGGTTTAAGGGGAACCAGTGGAACCCTCTGATTAAGTTTACCCACTATTTGGCAAACTTTACATGTCCTACAGAACCTGGCAACATCTTTCTTGAGGCCTGGCCAAAAGAATGCTGTAGAACACGGTCATGGGTTTTAGTGATTCCCAAGTGACCGGACCATGAGTGGTCATGTGCTAATTGCAGTATTTGTTCACGATAAACTTGAAGAATGACAATTTGATGCACTACTCCCCAATCCTCTTCACTACCTTTCTGTTGCAAGGCAGGCCTTGAAATCCATTTTCTCATGAGTAATCCATTCACAACATAAAACTTATGGGTTTTATCACCCTTTATTGAATCACACACACCTCCAAAGTATTTAGTAAGTGTTTCATCACTTTTCTGAGCCTGACTCAAACTCTCATTTGTTATTGATAGTGGAAGAAAAACCTCTGATCTTGGGGTAAAGTACTCCTTGAGGGTGCCGTTCCTAGAACTGAAACACAAAGGGAGAGAGAGAGGGCTCCCTCAAGAAAAGAGAGCCCCTAGAGGTCAGTGACCGTAACACTCTCTCACACACAATCTCACACATCTTTACTTTAATACATACAGATTTATTACTGAGAGAATATTGATGATGGTGAGGCACAAAAACTTTGTAGTTAGTTTATAAAAGTAGTTAATCACAAAGAGGATTGTGTAATAAATAGATATATTATGTCAGTTTGCTGACTTATCTATATTTTAGATGATAGATTTGAGTAGATTTTATCTGACACAAACTTACCATCAATTCACGGGTTCTCACTTTTTCAGATTAATATCAATAAATCTGTGACTCAGTGAATGTAATTGACAGGAAATGTTACTATGTTTGACCTACCAGAGGTAGAATCATTTAATAACAAAATCATCAAATTACAATCAAAACATATTTACATAGATTGATCGATCAAAACTTATAACTAACTTTTCAGCAGATTAAACATAGGAACAACAGAACACAAGTTAATGGGTCTTATATTAACTTATTTCTGCGGCACAAACTTACAGTTTTACTTTTAGAAATAAACTTTAAGAGGAGAAAATTTAGGAGGAAGAAAATGGAGGATGAAAGGTGGAGAGAGTGGTGTGTTTTAACCAGGAAGCATGGCAGCTCTCCGGCCGATCTCCGCTACAACGTCGGTACGACTTGGCAAGCATTTGACGACTTGTTACCTCGTGAAGATGGTCAATCTCCCGCGGTCCAGTTGGTCAATCTGTTTACCGTTCTTCAGCGTCTCCAGACGTGTGCCAAGACTCGGACCGTAGTATTACACGTCCTGGTTGGCTTTTCAGAATAAAAGTGTTCATGGATGAGAACACATTATATTCTGAGCTTAGAAGCTTAAAATCGGTTCTACAGCGAGCTGGCTGTTAAACCTTGCTGAAGACGTGGGCCTTTGACTCATGGCTGGACGTATCAGCTTCAAACAGAGCTAGTTCATAGTTGACTCACTCCTGCTCCATTTTGCTCTGATTTCACTCAGTTTCACTCTCACAAGCCTACAGGAAATGTCCCTTTAAGAAGGGGGTGTGACCCAGTCAAATACTCCCTGCTCATTGGTTGTTTACCAGAGAAAGGGAAGTGACTTTGCAGGTCAGCGAGTTTGAGTGACTGGTAAGGGCAGACAGGACAGGAGAGAGAAATAGTACGTCAGAAGACGCAGGTGTAAACAAAACATGGAATCTGTTTTGAGAACAGATGAGATTTGTTTTTAGAAAGGACAGGAGACAGGAGACAACTTATGTCTACAACTTTTCCTTCGTTCCCAAAACACTTCAAACAAATACGAACGGATTGTTCATCAACTTTAGACATAGTTCTTCTGCATAGAGCATACAGTTTAAAACAAAGTCTAGAAGATCATTCTGACATGTTCTCTTAACTTTGGCATATTTAAAATACACCAGCTTAGTCAAATCATACACATACTAAGAATATACTGTTCATATGCATAACAGGTGATGCTTTGATTCCTCATATGAAGAAGTGACTGATATTCTAACAGCACAAACCACGATCAATACAGTATATTGAAGTTATTGTGTTGATTAATTCTGAATTAACACAAATTAAAGAAAGTCTCTTCTGATTTGTGTCTCTTAATTCCAAATAAATGTAACAAAATAGTGTCCACTTGTCTCCTTGAGAGCTTCAAGAAAAGTGTAACACTAAAGCCTCTAGTATAGCTGTCCGTTGTGTCTAGCGCCGCTGGACTCGCGTGTGCTGCGTACCGGCAGTTCATTTATACTCTATGCAAGCGCAGCTCTCTGGAGTGCAGGCTCCAGCAGCTGCAGCCGGGCGGAGCAGGACAAATTGAGGTCGCTGATTGGTCATTTGCTGCCACGCGAGGCAGTTTATCAGCGCGCGCGCGTAGGCGTAGTAAAATTTGACCGTGGCGCGTTCACGCCCGCGATCAAAGGCTTTTGCTACAGTGCTCACACGACGCTGACACGGCGTGCCGCGGCGCTCGGATTAACGCGTAGCTATACTGGGGCCTTCAGAGTTTCAGAGAGATGTGAAAAGGTGTAAAACCAAAAAATCAGAGATGAGGTGTTCCACTACAGTCCCCCTTTTTGGAAATCATTGCCTGTCCATGGGGATGATGTCCAACATGAAAGGATACCACCGAATGTCTCTGACCTTTATGTAATCCAGCAAGTGGAAAAAGAAAAATCAAAAATTATAATCCCATAATGTTTTGGAAATTCCATACTGTTCGTAGGTAATCCCATTGCGGTCAGATTTTAATCCTTTGGAAAACTGAGTCTGTTAACCCTTGGAAAACAAAGTCTTATAATCCACAGCAGTAATTCCATAGCGGTAATTCCATAACGATTAGAGTTGTTGATTTCATCAGCAACAATGGTTTTAATCAGCATGTATTGGGAATCCCTCGAATGACGCAGAGGAGGCGGCCCTTAGATGAAGGTTGAATACCAACATTGGAGTTGCAGGTCCCCACATCAAAGGTTGCAGTTGGTTTCCAGTCCGTGCCACTCTGGTTCTATGTGTCATGCATTTATATGGTTTTAGGTGGGCTTATGATTGGGATTTTACATTAAGCCTTACCTATATGCACCTGGTATGTAAGCTATCATGGTTTAGATCAGCTATAATTACCAATTAAGGGGTGGATCATTGCTGTAAAAATCAGATATAGGGATCTATACCTATAGAAGTTTCAGGAGGGCTTCTGTAACGAAGGCCTCTTCTTCCAAACTATTCCTCCATTCATAACTTAGTTTAAAGTTAAACTAAAAATAGAAAAGAAAATATAGTATGGTCTAAATGTCTGTTGTCCTTTAAGACGAACGACGCAGGATTTGGTATTCCCTATAAATTTTGAAGTCAATGGCGAGACTCATCAAAAATGAATAGATAATCTAGAATAGAAACAATCGAATCGGTCCTACTTAAATGATTGTGAGATCAGTGTAGATTATAGTACCTTAAGTAGCATTAATCTACAAGGACTCTTCAATTATTGAGGTTTTTAACAAAATGAACAGCATGTTGGCATAGTTAAATCCACTTAAGTCTTTAACTAACATTAATACAAAACCTCTTTTGGCTGGGAGTGTTCAGAAAACAATACCAAACTTCAATAACAACAAAAGTAGCAATTAAGCAACTAGAAAACAACGTTTCACTGCTTCAACTCACTCTGTCGTCAGATTCCAACGTGCCACACACAAGAAAAACAGTTCTTAGCTTTATAACCGATGTCAATTAAATCCTACAGATTTAAACGGTTGTTAAGGTTAGTTTTTTGTTGTGGGTTTTAGACTTAGCGTTTCTAAGTTCTAGTTGGAACGGTTTCTTTTTGCAACTAATATAGTTTAAACTGTTTAGTTTATTTACTATCTTGTGCTTGGACGACCTTATTTTCCCATGAAGTCTGTGAGATTGCGAGATCTTTGTCGTTTGTGGGGTTATTGAAATCTTTGTCTTTGTCAAGGGCATGACCTAACATCACCCCCCTGTGGTCATGGGGGACCATGCACACAGGTGAGGATGTCCGTCCATGGGCACGAGTTAGGATGCCATTGTTTAGTTCAAGCTGTTTGCGCAGTTTATCGGGAACCGTGTACAGGAACCTTATAGGTTTCGGCCAACGTCTATTTGTACGTTTACCTCTTTCTGTGTAATTCAGGTGTCACAACTGTCAGCCCAGTCGCAGGTGTGTCTGAGTGTTCAGACTGCGACGGGTCACTGTCGTTGTGGTGTGTGTCTTCCCACTTCATGACTGAAGAGGTGCTCTTTGAGTCTGTAAGAACTATGTCATCTCTGAGTAGTTCTAGACTCAAATGCCCTTGAACCAAGGTTTCATCGAAAGTTTGGCTGATAGCCAAATTACATGTCCCAGAGGACAGTACAACGTCTTTGGTGTGGGATCCTTGGATCTCCATGCCTTTCACTACCTGTGGTAGGCAGTGTTCAGTGAGTGCTGAATGTGTCGGCTCGCAGAGGAGGTCCTCTTGTTGGGCCACAGTCTGGTCCAACTGTAGGGTCTCTTCTGTCTCACCTGTATTTGAAGGTTTACTTACCGGGCTTGTGCTCTCGGATGGGGATTCCCATGTGCCTTCTACGGTACCTGCCAACAGACAGTCAGTGTCATGACCTTGTGGAGGCACCTCGATTGGCAGTGGATTGCTCACTGTGGCCCACATCGTCTGATCACCATAATTTATAATCGTGTCGAAACGGTTTATAAAATCTTGGCCAACCAAAAATGTCAAATCATTAGTCAAATCATACACATACTAAGAATATACTGTTCATATGCATAACAGGTGATGCTTTGATTCCTCATATGAAGAAGTGACTGATATTCTCACAGCATAAACCACGACCAATACAGTATATTGAAGTTATTGTGTTGATTAATTCTGAATTAACACAAATTAAAGAAAGTCTCTTCTGATTTGTGTCTCTTAATTCCAAATAAATGTAACAAAATAGTGTCCACTTATCTCCTTGAGAGCTTCAAGAAAAGTGTAACACTAAGAGTTTCAGAGAGATGTGAAAAGGTGTAAAACCAAAAAATCAGAGATGAGGTGGTCCACTACAATTGCTAAAGTGAGTTGACGTGTATGAATATCACCAGGTTCAACTAGAAGTTTCACACTGCAACTCTTAATCTCAGCTTTAATGTAACATGCTGTACAAACAGTCTCAATCTGCTGTACAGGAAAAGAGCACACTCTAGTGATTTATTTTTATACTCTACCAACAGCCAATGCAAAACTAACTCCACCACCCACCTGTACCAACCATATTAAAGTGTTCTCTGAAACATTAAAGATACAGGTTACCTTAAATCCTGTGACTGGAACATCACATGAGTTCATTCATTATAGTAAATGACACAAGGGAAACGTCCGACACACATTGAATGCATCACTCTGCTTCAGCACAGCAGAGTTCTGCTCCAACTCTTCGGTTCAGATGGGCCAGATTAAATTTTGAAAGCTCATCGCTGAACGGGATGTGGATGCTCTTCTTGTGAATCACAAGGAAAGTGGTTCACAAATCACAAGTTGTGATTTATGGACCATTTTGAGATGTGGTGTTTAAAGTGCTCTATAAATAAAGCTGGTATGGTATTCACTTACAATGTTGTCACACTGCAGACAGCCTTACAGTGTCAGTGACAGCAGTGTATAATAAAAGTTAACAGTTTAGCGTTAGCAAAGCCAATTTTTTTAATTTATGAATTGGCGTTTAGCGAAGCTAACTTTTTGGTTGGCTGTACACACCACAGTTGGTCACAAATTTTGGTTCCTCAAAATGCTTGACTTTGAGATTGCTGGACGTCTGCTCCTTTTACCCCTAACTTAGTCCACTTTAGAGTAGTAGGTCAAGTTGGAGCCGATAAAACGGCTTGCTGACTGTTCATATGCCATGTCACTGGCTAAGAGTGGGAGATCTCTCAACACTTCTGTTGATCAGATTTATCACTTTCTTGGGGCATTAATCTTGATGTCTTGTATGCATTCCCACAAACAAGGATGTTCTGGTCAAATGTTCTGTGAATCCTTGCTCTTGTTGATACAATGTCATGGGATAGGTTCTTCAAACTGAGGATAATGATGTGTAGACAAATCGACAAGTTCTGGATGGTGAGACCTTTCATGAATTGCATAATCAATGGCTTTTGCCTTCAGGCTCGGTTGGAATGTGTCTCAATAGATGAGCAGATTTTCATTTAACCTTTATTTATACAGGTTAGTCTCACTGAGCCTCGAGGACTCATTTACAAGAGAGACCTGTTTTAAACAAAGAACATAGATGAGGTACAGATGACAATAGACAATCGCATAAAATGAAAAGTAAATAGAAGAAATTATATAAAAATGAAGCTACATTATAAAGCGATGTAAAATACTAAAAACAGGAACATGTCTGCATTGGTTTTCACCATGAACTTAACATGTGTTTAAAATCCTTTAGAGTGGTTAAGGTCGACAACTTCAGATCTTTTTGCAAGAAATTCCAGGTTACAGGAATGGATTAAGAGAAGATCCTTTTGCCAAGTTTGGTCTGCTACAATGATTCCACAGATGATTTTTGCAAGGATTTCCAGATTACAGGAGCAGAGTAAGAGAAGGCCCTTTTGCCAAGTTTGGTCCACTATAATGATTCTGTAGATGATCCCATTCACTGGAGTCTTCACCTTCTGACAGTATGTGCCACTAAAGCCCAATCCAGTTGGCATAAAGAACTTTGTTCTAGTGTCAGTGAATGGAATTGAGCTGGATTTTG
>JBBPBX010065328.1:0-12368 GCA_038048925.1 Garcialebias charrua | reverse complement strand
AATACAGATCATCACGGTGTAGGGATCCAGTCAACATGTGACCATTTTGACCATTTTTGTCGTTGCAGAACACAGTTCTGGTGCCAGAGCGCTCCAGCGTCTAGTTAAATGTATGAAAATAAATGTTCTTGACTTCCTGCCATTGTGAGAGATGAAAGGGCAGAACCACATGATGGACGGACGACGACAAGCAAATGAGACAGAGCCAACTGTACCAACAGGAAGTCATTCTGTGGCATGTTATACGGACGACGACAAGCAAATGAGACAGAGCCAACTGTACCAACAGGAAGTCATTCTGTGGCATGTTATACCAAATACCTCATGTTAAAGGGATGATTCAACCATCCTCATGTTGTGTTCTGTGTAAAAGTAGGGACAATTTGAATGGATGATACATCTATAGCGCATGTCAGTGGTGGTTTTACATGTGGATTCGTCAGTGTTGTACAAAGTACCATCAAAGTGATACTTCAGTGAAAGTACAAGTGTCTTACCATAAAATTACTTTGGTAAAAGTTAAAGTCTACTTTAAAATTATTACTTAAGTAAAAGTCTTAAAGTATCGAACATTTAATGAACCTAAGTATCAAAAGTAAATTTATCTAATACGTAAAATGTATTTAAAGTAAGAGTATTAAGTAAAAGTAAATGGTTAGAATTTCCAAAATAACATTTAGTGTTAATCAAATGACAAAAACTTGGACAGTTTGAACTGAACAGTGAAAGATTGTTCTTTAAAAAGTCTAATTCTAATGAAGTATATATTCATTCAATCTTTATTAAGCTTTATTAACAAAGCTGGTAGAAAGCTCACAATGTTGTGTAGTTGGCTTGTTTACTAAGCTAGGTTCTGTTTGGTTATGGCTTGTTTCTTTCTGACTAATGAATAATATAGGATACAGTATATTATTGGATAATATAAGAAGCAGTTCATGTCCTGGAGAACACTAAACTTCTCCTTTTTGTCAGTTGCTGTCATTTTCACACCTGTGTCTCCACTGTGAGCCAACAAAGCTCGATTGTAACGATTGATATCTGCATATGCATCTAGCTTGTTCACAGCAGGAACCGCAGTTCCCTTTTGGTCAGTACACTTGACTCGGTACAACAACACGGTAGTATGGGGATTGCGCCCTCACGAGACCAACCTGAAGAAGTTTCTCTCAACACATCTGTTCCAGAGTCTCCAGGGAAAACACGCACTGTCCTATGTTTTTCTCCATACGGGACGCGAGCGCGCCTCTCGGGGTAGATGCGCTGGTACACAGCTGGCCAGCAAAGCGCCTTTATGAGTTTCCACATGTGGAACTAATACAGACCACTCTGGACCGTGTGCGCAGAGAGGCTCTTGCTCTGATGGACCAAGAAAGCCTGGTTTGCAGAAATATTGTCACTGCTGGAAGGAGAACCATGGCACCTGCCTGCACGCAAAGATCTCTTAACTCAGGCTCACGGCCAAATTTGGCACCCCCACCCAGAGATCTGGAACCTGTGGGTCTGGCCCCTGAGAGGGAGAGGTTAATAGCCTCTGGTCTTCCCAGTAATGTGGTGAACACTATTCAGTGTGCTCGAGCAGGTTCCACACAGACCTTATACACACTTAAATGGCGTGTTTTCGATGCCTGGTGTCAGGAGAGAAACATGGTTTATTTTTCAGCCCCATAACAAAGGTTCTCACATTTTTACAGGACTTGTTAGAGAAAGGTCTTTTTTTTTTTCTACCATCAAAGTGTATTTATCTGCTATTTCTGCTTGTCATAAGGGATAGGAAGGGAAATCACCCAGCTCCCATCCCCTTGTGGTTTGGTTCATAAAAGGAGCGCTGTGTAACAATATTAACATGCTGTCCTATAAAACGGCTCTTCTTCTGGCTCTGTGCTCAGCAAAATGTGTGAGTGACATCCACGCACTTTCGGTTCACCATTTGTGTACCCAATTTGCATGTGATGGTTCCAAAGTGACGTTACGCCCCAACCCGGCCTACGTCCCTAAAGTGCCATCTTTATCCTATAAGAGCCTTTCTTTTGAACTGTCTGCTTTCCCACCGCCGCCTATGTTAACTGCAGAGCAGAGGCACATGAACGCTCTCTGCCTGGTGCGTGTGCTATGCATTTATATGGAACAGACAAAAAGCTGGCGCAAAACCGATCAGTTGTTTGTGTGTTTTGCTAACCCCGTAGCAGGAAAAGCTCTGTCTAAACAACGCCTTTCTCACTGGGTTGTAGAGGCTTTTTCTCAAGCTTATGTCAGTAAGGGTAAACATGCACCCAGCAGCGTGCATGCACACTCAACCTCAATCCCCATACTACTGTTGTACCTCGTTTCCCTCCCTCAGGGAACATTTGTTATATTCATAACCTCCAGTTTTCACACAAGTGGTGGGGAGGGGCTGGGTTTGAGTGTCAGTGAGGGAGAGAGAAGGGGCCGCGTGAAGTCACACTGGGAGAACAAACAGGCATTGCCCAATCAGATTTCTTCAAATTTTATTGTAGGAACAACTAAGATGGTTAAGGGAAATATATAGGAGTAAAAGTACACATTTTATTGAGAAAATATAGTGGAGTAAAAGTGAAGGTCACTAGAAATGTAAATAACAAAGTAAAGATCAAAATTGTACTTAAGTACAGTAAAGTATTTCTGCTTTGTTACATTACAACACTGCTAGGTTAAGTTGGGTCCTCTGGACTGGATCTCTGGCTAGCATGCATCAGGACTTTGTGTGTGTTATGGTTTGCCTGCAGGAGTTCAGGTGAGGAAGGTGGACTTTGGTCGCCTGACTAAAGGTGTCCTCCACAGCAAGTTCTGGATTGTCGACAGAAAACATGTGTTCATCGGAAGTGCCAACATGGACTGGAGGGCTCTTACACAAGTAACATCCTTTATAATCACAGCATTAGTCATCATTGTTTTGCCTCTGTGCATGTTAGCAAAATTATGGACAAATCGTTCTCTTGTGTTTGCAGGTGAAGGAACTTGGCGTGGTGGTCTACAACTGCTCCAGACTGGCGAATGATCTCCATAAGGTCTTCCAGTCCTACTGGGTAATGGGTCACTCCAACAGCTCCCTGCCTCACCCGTGGCCTGCGAAGTTTGACACTGACATCAACAAACAGCACCCCCTGCAGGTGGAAGAGGATCAAACCACCAGCAGCCTTTACATGGCTGTGAGCTTTTACTTCCTTTATTTCAGGGTGCTGTTATTCCCATGAACAAAGCGTTGTTGCTGAGACTTTCTGATCCTGAAGTGAAAGTGTTCTAGTTTCAGTCACCTTAACCACGAAGCAGAGACAAATGTGCTTTTTGTTTTCCGACATGTTCCTTTAAGGGTTCTCCACCATCGTTCTGCCCTCAATCAAGGACTCAGGACCTGGAGGCGGTTCTCTCCTCCATCTCAGAGGCTGAGAAGTTTATAGACATTGCCGTCATGGAGTATTTTCCCGCCACATGTTTTGAAAAGCCTCACAAGTGAGTTTAAAAATAACTAAAATCAACTGTTGTCTATTTCCCGTTTTGTTTGATGTCCTCACGCTGGAGTGCTTGCAGGTACTGGCCGATCATAGACGATGCACTCAGGACATCTGCTTTTGAAAGAAAGGTTAAGATCAGGATGCTGATCAGCTGTGGGCAGAGCTCAGACCCAGCCATGCTGCCTTTTCTCCAATCTCTGGCTTCAATGAACTACCCTGAACATCATATAAGCATCCAGATAGTAAGACGTGAAAAAAAAATGCTGGTTTACTGTTAAATTAAACTTTCTTACAATTCATTTCCCTTTTTATTGTAGAAACTGTACATTATCCCAGTGGGAAATCAGACTGAAGTTCCATTTACCAGAATCAATCATAATAAATACATGGTGACTGACAAAACTGCATACATCGGTGAGTTAATTAAACCGGGGGTTCCCAACCCTGGTCCTTGAGGAACACCATCCTGCATGTTTTCGATGTTTCTCTGCTCCAACACACCTGATTCAGTGGTTTAATTACTTCCACTCGTTTGAAAGAAGCCTGTTAATCATCCTTTCATTCAAATCAGGGGTGTTTGAGCAGGGGAACAACTAAAACATGCAAGATGGTGTTCCTCAGGGAGAAGGGTTGGGGACCACTGAAAAACTAATGTGACTATTGTTCATACAGGGTTTGTAAGTAAGCTAAGTTAATCACTGACCACATAACTGTTTTGCAACCCAGGTACGTCCAACTGGGCAGGAGACTACTTTCTGACCACAGCTGGAGTGAGTCTGGTGGTTTCACAGCCCACTTTTCACTCTGCGTGGAACACCAAGACCCTGCGAAGCCAGCTGAAGGAAACATTTAACAGAGACTGGCACTCAGAATATGCCGTGCACCTGAACGAATCCCGACCCAACCCAGACTGTGCACTATTAAGATGACTTGTGTTCCTGTGTGTGTTTATATAATGTATTTAATCTTCACAGTTGTGCTATGTCAGGATTAAAAGTTGGTGTTTTATTTTCAGATAAAAGCTTTATACATTTCTAATGACAAATATTTTCTGTTTTAGAAATATTTTTCAAGACATGATGGTTTCTCAGTATTAACTTTATTTAAATATATAATATGTATTGTTACCTGGTAAGAAATAAAGATGAAGATTCATGTGAGACTGAGCGCTAAGTGCAGCATAATAGTAATTGTTATAATTCCGAAAATGTCAAGATTTGATCCTGGTGCTTTGTTAGTGAAGATGGATGTTAAAGGGGAAGAAAAACATCCCACAAGAGCTTAATTATGCCTGCGTTACTTTTTTTAGATTACAGCTTTTGTGAATAACCACAGATTGTTTTATTTTAGCACTGACTTCAAACAGAAATTCTTTACTCCATTTCTTTAAATGTTGCTTTTATTCCCTGAATAAAAACACACAAAAATAGCCTCGGTTTCATTTTCAAGGTTGAAGCCTGGGACAGTATCAGATTCTTATTCTATTAATATTTAAAGGTTTTTATGGCTTAGAGCAGGGGTGCCCAAACTTTTTCCCTGAGAGGGCCAAATTTAAAATCTATCAAAGAGCTGTGGGCCAAATGAAAAAATATAATTCATGAAATACAAATCCATCTTTAAGTAAAGTTCCTTTATTTTTTATACAGTTATTTAACATTTGATTCTGAACAAAGAACAGTACATAACACAATATAATAAATAAGTCATATAAGAAATTAAAACATGTCAAAATTTTGGCATTTATGTATATGTAGTGCAAAATGTAAAAAAAAAAAAAAAGTATGTCCAACAGCACCAATAATATTTGCCTGGTTAAATAAAGGTTAATAAATAAAAATAATACGAACATAAACAGTCTCATATAGGTTCTCAATGGGCTGACTTTTCCATCTAACATTAAAGTCGACCTGTACCCCCTGTATACATAGTTTTGTTCCACCACGTGGTACATGTGGTGGAATGACTAATAACCTTGAATCAATGGGTTGAATGACTGAGTGAAAACACATCGATTCTTCAAAGGAACTTTTCATACAGTAACGAGGACAGCTTGGCGGGCCAACTCATATGACTTGAAGGGCCAAATTTGGCCCATGGGCCCCACTTTGGGCACCTCTGGCCTTAGAGCATAGCACCCTCAGCAAACCCTGTACGAGATAAATTAATAACAATGCTTTGCTCTTAAAACATTTTTAATGTCTGTAACAATATTAAAGTTTATGGTTTCTTTTTGTCATTTGTGCCACGTGTACACAATAAGCATCAAAAATAAACGTTTTTGTAAAAACACTGCCCGCTGGATTAACATTACAATTTTGGGGGAAACAAACAAAAAGTATATGGGTGTAGCTCTCTTTACAAGTAGGAACTGCCAGCCTTAATACTCTGATATATGATATTACAGTAGATTTCATCTTCACCAGCATATTTCATAGAGGGAAAAAAACCTCACATGTAGTTCCACTCCCTGCCGGCAGGCGGCAGTGTGATAACGTGCGACCTATCAGTCAAAGCGCAGGGCGGAGCTCCAGCTTATTGTACGTGTGCTTCTTCTCTGCGGTGAGCTGAAGAAGCTACAGCAGCAGTGTTAGCTAGAGATCATGGTGTTGCTCGAAAATGATTCGGTATGTATATGAAATTTTACTCTTTAAAAATGTTATAATTGATAGGAATTATCACATAACCTTACAGGTTGTTTACGTCTTCCGTTTATAGTGTTGACGCTAGATATGCTACCAATAATATAGCTAGCCTGCCCTGCTAACGATTGATTTACCGGTTCATTGAGTCATATTTACTTCTCTCTAACACAGTGCAAACCTTTAGCTAAGACTTTTTTTTTTTTAATGTTTTCTCATTTTATAATTACTAAAAATTAAACCGTCTGTCAGCAAATAGAAAAGGTATACCGGTGCTCTACTAAACTGAGTTTTTGTTCCTTTTTTGTTCGTTTTTGTTTATTTTACGAGTCATCTAAGCTTCAAGTTTTAATTTGGAAGCAAAAACATTGGATAAATAATTTATCATAAGTTCGTCATGCTTAATTTTTGTCCTAGAGCTTTTGTAGGCATGCGTGCGGTTTTTAAACCATATGTTTAAATTTGGTGGTATTTGCTCGCCAGTACACTTCTGCATAAAAAGGCCACATTTTACAAGCTAAAACTATAATTCGGGGGATGTTTAACATGTCTTTTCCTAGATAGAACTGCTTTTGAAATTGTTAGGTTTCAGCATTGCTAAAGTTCTGTTTCACTTTAAAATGGCCTCGTGTTTTGAACAGGCTTTAATCAAGAAAAAAAAATTGTGATGAGAATAAACATTAGGATTTACTTAATTTATACAGTTTTCCATCCAAAACAAAGTTATATCAGCCGATATGTGCTTTCATTCTTTAAAATAGACAGCTTTTAAATCTTAAAAATATTTATCTACCGGTATGTTGTTCTGACACAGGGAATAAAACTCTAAATTTGACTTTTGTTGTAAAATATGGCCATTAAAGCATTAACATTACCTCTGTTCTTGTCCAGTTTCTCACAGAGCTCACTCGGCTCTTCCAGAGGTGCAGAACGTCAGGCAGTGTTGGCATCACGCTAAAGAAGTGTAAGTAATGGAGTGTGACTCAAATCACAAAGCAGAGCTGCCATATTGTCTTTGATTTCTGAGTTGCAATATGATTTTTTTCCCCCCAATTTTCCAGATGATGGTAGAACAAAACCAGTACCGAGAAAGGGCCACTCGGAGTCGTTTGAACCTGCTGATAACAAATGTCTCGTCAGAGCTTCTGATGGCAAGAAGAAAATTAGCACAGTGGTAAGCCTGTTGATGTGCGATTATTTCATGTTCACGTTTTTACACAAGGTCTCAAAGCCAAATGATACATTCTTGTCATTTCAGGTCAGCACCAAAGAAGTAATCAAGTTTCAAATGGTATGTTCAGATAATTTGTATTTTGTCATTATTTACAGCTACATCTCAAAATTGTATTTATTATCTGCATGTCTTTAATATGTTAATAGTTTAACTGATTTTTTTTTTCTTTGCAGGCGTATTCCAACCTCCTTAGAGCTCACATCGATGGCCTTAAGAAAAAAGATAAGAAGAGCAAAAGCAAGAAAACCAAAGCCACACAGTGAGCGATAGACTCTTTAAGGTAACCATGGAGGCAGTCCGGTACAATGTGAGGGGACGGACGAGGGCAGCTTCTGACCCGCAGCTCTCCTCTCGTTCATCTGAAGCCTCAGTCGTCCACCTGTGTTCATATTGTTTGCATGGTGACGTTTCATCCCTGGCTGCCCAGAACCATCAGGTGATCCGGAGCAGACAACCTGAAGATATATATTTTTTGTTTTTTTTGTACAGTACAAAGCAAGCCTACTTTATTTTGTCGCCAAAATTTATGTTCAAAATGGCTGAGCTGCGTCTGGAGCCAAATCGAAGGAGTCCAGTGAAAACCAAGCTGTCATTCTGTTTGTTCGTCAGGTTCATATTTAAAAAAAGATGTTGGATTTTTGGGGGACTTATTCACTGTTAATCCCTGTATCTGATTTTGAATAGAGTAAAATACATTTTCTTTACTTTATCTTTGCAGTATAGTGATGAACAGTTATTTTATTTACATGCCCAGACTTGGATGTCTTAAACACCAACTATAAGTTTGTGGTTAATTTTTACATTTGCTTTTCTATAAAATGTGACTCTTGCTCAAAAATGTTAAAAGTTGGAGACGTGCTCAAAGGAATGTCTTTGAGTTCTGAATACAGAGAAAAAGAAAATTGCTCTAGTAAATCCCAGTCCCGGCCAGTGTATCGTTCCTTTGTGCTCCTGAGTCCTGACAGTATTTTAAAGGACCGCAGCAGAATTTAGGTTCAGAAATAAACTGCTTTGTTCAAACCCACTGCTTGATTCTGGTCTATTCGAACAAAAAGAATGGTGAACAGGAATAAAGACGCTGTATATACATGCACACGTTTCAGTGTTGCCTTGGTAAAAACAGTCTGTTGTGGTTTAGAGGTGGATGAGCTCATAGTGCTGTGTTTTTCTTGTCTAGTCTGTCCTTTGGAGACGCGGCGAGGTTTCGCTGCCGGGCGCTCTCCTCCTGGTATCCCTGCGTCATCAGGCTGGTTACGTACTGGAACATGGTCTAGATCAGAAACATGAACACCAACGTGAGTCAGCTCTCATCGGAGGAAATAAACTATAATTCAAGCATAAAAAGCTGAATATCTTGTTCCTATTGAAAAGAAGGCTGCTTTGTTAAATGCGATTTTACTGATACCACTAGGGGGCAGTAGCTCCATTAGGATTAAAAGGGCCCATTCATGAAAAAACAAAGAATTTGTGGAATTTAAACTCAGATCTTTTCATTCAACCTTTATTTAGGCAGGTTAATCCCATTGAGCCTCGAGGACTCTTACAAGAGAGACCTGGATCTTGTTCAGGGTGCTCCTGTACGGTTCATGGGTGGAAATCAAGTCGACCTCATGAGATGTGTGCAGCACTGAGGCCGACGTGAAGGGAGCACCCATGGGATTTTCTTTAAACATTGAAGGGAATGAACTGAACAAATGAATCTGACTCTTCACACAAGAAAATTTAATCTTCACTTTCTTGGATTCTACAAAGCTTGGAGACACTAGTGTCTGAATGGAGCCATAAATCTAATGATACAGTTTTAATCCAGTTTGATGCTGCTTTGTTAAATTATAATCCAGGTTCAGTACAAAATGTAAAATAAATAAAAAGGAGTCGACTTTTCAATTACGTATTTTTAAACCGTTCACTGTGCTGTACATCAAATTTTCTATTTACCACTGAATCAAGACATGATTTACTCAGTTTTATAACATTTCTTCAAGAATTACATTTAGATAAATGTATGAAAGCAAATTTAAATGTGTAAAAGAGCCCATAATTCTTAATAACGACAGACGACTTCAAAATAATCTGTTTTAAAAGTAATGAGCATTTTGCAGAAGTGACGACAGGTGCACCTCAAAAAAATTTTGAATATCGTGAAAAAGTTCAATTGTTTTTGTCAAACGCTTCAGAAAAAGAAACTCGTTACACAAAGTGTGAAATATTTCAAGCCTTTATTTCTTGTAATTTTGATGATTATGACAATGAAAAAAAAAATCTGTGTCTCAGATAATTAGAATATTATGTAGCCAGCATTTGGTACCTTTGTCAGTGTGGGCCGGAGTCGAGTCCTGCTGGAAAATGAACTCATCTCCATACAGCTCGTCAGCAAAATGTCCTGCTAGATCATATATGTCAAACTCAATGCCCAGGGACCAAATGTGGCCCTTCTTACCCCAAGATGATATTTTAATGTAAAATGCTTTGTTCACATTAATTATTTCAGTAATCTTTGATCATGATGTCAAAAACACAACAGAGAACATCAAATGAGACCAATCAAACTCTTGTTGAGGAAACTGCAACCAAGAAAAGATGTCTGGTATCTAACTTGAGGTAATGTAGATTCTGAAACCGGCCCTTAGTTTGAAAAAGGTTTTAATTTTGGCCCCGTTGTGTAAGTGGGTTTGACACTCCTAGATGCTGCGTTGACTGAGGACTTCAGAAAACTCATGGACCAACACCAGCAGAGGACATGGACCCACACCACACTGACTGTGGAAACTTCTCTCTGGACTTCAAGCAACGTGGATTCTGGACCTCTTCACTCTTCCTCCAGACTCTGGGACCATGATTTACAAATGACATGAACATTTACTTTAATCTGAAAAGACGTTGGGCCACTGAAGGACAGTCCAGGTCTTTGTCTCCTCAGCAGGTAAGACACTTCTGACATTGTCTCTGGTTCAGGAGTGGCTGGACTTGAAGAATATTGCTCATGTTAATCATCTGATCAAGGTGTGACACTATAAGAGTTTGCAATATTGAACTTATTCACAATATTCTGATTTTCTGAGATACTGAATTTGTTTTGTCATTATAAGTTATAATGATCGAAATCACAAAAAATAAAAGCTTGTAATATTTCACACTGTGTGTAATGACTGAATGCAAGTTTCACTTTCTGAAATGATTGACAGAAAAATAACTGCATGATGTTCTAATTTTTTTTAAGCATTTGTGAGCTTGTTCATAATTAGAGCAAATAGTAACTTACAAACACTTAATAATATTAAAATCAAGATATACACAAAAAAATAAGTCATTTAAGATATTTGTCATTAATTGGAGAGTTTAGGTTTTGAAAATAGATAAATGGTTTAGATATGTGTTAACCTTTCACTCATCAGTTTTTATGTTTTTAACGTGTCTGAACATCAACATTTTGATGATAAAACACTGCGATGTTCAGAGACACTAGGAGTCGTTACCTTATAGACAAATTAAATTGCGATATTTCTGCATTTTCACCACTTTACTGCCTATTTTTGTGCATGTTTAACATTTTACTTTTTTATAATAACCTTTTATTTTGAAATATTTCACCCTTTCATCCGAGTTTGAACCTGAATAAGTGTCTAAGCGCGTGCAGAAAGATTTCATGTACCTTCCACGCCTCCTCCAGCTCAGTGGTCCACCTCTCCTTCAGGATGGGCTTCACAGCACAGATAAACTCTGCTCCCACGTACTGGAAATAATCAAACTGAGTCATTTGAGTTGGTGAATGAATCCATTTCTTAATAAATAAACTGGATGTGTCTTTTTTTCTGGTTATCGGCACCGTCGGGCTCTTACATTGTAGTATTTAGGTGAGGCCTTGTAATGGTAATGGCTCTTCCCCAGCTCCATGGCCAGAGCTTCCAGTCTGTCCGGCTGATCCAGTCTGGCCACGCTTTTCTCAATAAACGACATCACCCTGAGGGACAGGAGGCAAACTTCAGTTTATTCAGATGGACTGATCCAGTTGGAAATGGAACAAGAATAGTGGTTTTACTTTGAAAGGATATGATAATACACAATGACAAACAAACAAAAAGTAACAGTTTAAATTCACTGAGCTCGTCTCAGAGCAGCTGACACTGATGGATGGATGAAGGCTCCTTCCTGCAGCCGAGTGGTGAGCAACATTCAGGTTGTAAAATGTTTTCATCTGCCGCTTATGTCTTGTGAATCAATAATCATGAGAAGGTTTAATTTTCAACAGTCATTAAACGAAAGAAAAACTAATTTGACTGTCGACTGCAAGACGTGTGATGTTAATTTCATCGTGCACAAACAACAGAGAGATGGCACTTTGAGATTTTCATTAATGAAAAGTGCGTTATAAATTGAATCCATTATTATTATTATTATTATGGACGAAGACGTCTCCTGTGTCTAAAGTCTGACCCCGAACAAAAACACAGAAAATAACTTAAAGAAACACGTTTTACTTCTATTTGTGTTTGTCTTTCCCACAGAGGACGCTGCTCCTGAACTGGATGAGACGTCTCATTTGTTCAGGATTTTCATCCCTCTCTTGCTGACATCACCGCGTCGCACAATCCCTCGTCTTGTTGTCCATTTGGCTCAACTTAAACAAGCTGCTATTGTACATTTGTCCTCCATCTTTTGATCAAAATGCTGAAAAATCCCAGCAGAATCTCTGAGCTCTTAAAGGAGATACAGTATAAACATTTTTTTTTTTTTTCCATTGCCTTCTTTTATTGCTGTTGTTTTTTATTCTATTTTCACTGATTTATTGTTCCAGTTTATTCATCTTTTTATCCTGTTAAGCACCTTGGTCAATGCAAGGCATTGTAGGAAGGTGCTATACAAATAAAGTTTATTATTATTATTATTATTATATTTTAAACAACAAAGGTTTTATTTGAAATATTTATGACAAACTGAGGCCAAAATATCACAGAATAAAACTTAAAAGCTCATTTTCAATACTAATACTATCAGGTGATAGATAGATAGATAGATAAATAGATA
>JBBPBX010065327.1:0-19982 GCA_038048925.1 Garcialebias charrua | reverse complement strand
AAAACATCCAATTTTTAGATGCAGTTTGAACCAAAAGAGTTAATTGTGGTTTTAACAGATTTTATTTCAACACATGAATCTGAGTGACTCTAACCTTTCTGATAAAGCCATTTGGGGTGTGCATATGCATCACTACATTTAAATCAATCGAATAAACTCTTGAAACCATTTGACCTGTTCTCATGAGCGGTGCTTGTGAAGATGAGCCAAGATGGAAAACATCTGCTTTGGTTGCGGTGTTGTTTGGTTACACTCGGCCCCATCACGTTATCCAACTGGCCAGTCGTGAGGAGAATTCAACAGAAAGTTGCAAGTTGTCAATCCAGGCACTTATTCTGCTGAAGACACATGCAACCTCTAACCCGAGCAACTAAAGTGAAACTGGTCCCTGAACGCTTCACTGGGACTTCTGCCAGAGTGCAATTTCCCTGGCCGCCAATCAAACCAAAAACATCCCCCGGAGCCGTCCAACAGGGGAGGACTGTTTGTTACAGCGTGTTTGTGTTTTCACAGAGATTTTCTCCAGACGCACAGAAACAGAGCAACTTACTTAATCAATGTGAAGTTTTACATCAGTCCTAACCCTCGTGTTTACGCAGATGATACGAGTTTTTTTTAAAAGCACTACAACCACAGCTATGTTCTCCTCTGCACGGGTGTAATTTTCTGACATCATTCACGTGTTGTTGCTGAATCCCAGCAGGGAATTGAAGGATAATGAAAAATCACAAAAACCTACAGTGTAGCACCCGGTTGACTTATTAAGACACACGTAGGAATGTTTGTGTTGCGTATAAGTCTGTATTATTAAATCAGTTTGGGACAAAGTAAAAAGTTGAGAAGGTTCCCAGGGCACATGTCCGGGGGGCCCGGGCTTTACAATTAGCTTTTAAGGACGTCAAAAACCCTGAATCTTTTTATTTTTATTCCTGCAGGGGTTCCTGGTGAATCCACTCCAAGCAGATTATACCTCTACGGACTGGGGCCCTGCTGGAAATTAAATTACCTCTTTCCCAGAGAGGCAGAGCGTTCGCATGAAAAAAAACAGCAGTCAGAATAATAATACTTGTTAGATCGTTATAGATTATGCTGATTAATAGACACGCACGCTCCCCTTCAGCTGTTGCAGAGTGTTTTGTTAAAGTTTGCATTACGCTCGCTAAACCACACCGAGGGGATAATTTAGTATGTGTGGTAAAGCACGGGAAATGTATTTTTCACCAGTGTTGCTCTAACTTCATGCCTGTCGCACAGGGCCGACAGTTTTGACCCCTTGAAACCATGAAACTCCCACAGCACATGTACTGTAGAAGAACTGTGCAGCCATGTGTCACGTTTGTGTAATGTAGCTAAAACTGCACTGTCAAAACTGATTGTAAAGTTTTTAGCTTCAAGTGTAGGCTGCTGGGAAACCAAGCAACTGCTTTGCTGCTTTGGTGTTCGATGCAAAGTCATTTATTTGTGATTAACAAGTTTTTTAGTGGTACAGCCCGTCATGATGTCAGCATGTTGGTTTCAGTATGTGAAGAAAATTATTCAACAAACTGATCTTAAAGAGCTTAACAGTACTGACTAGATGAATTTGTTGTGGTTTATCTTACTGGGCATGTATCATTAACTCATATCCAACAATGTTCAGTCTGGTCATCTGGACAGTTCCTTTTTTTTTGTTGAGAGACGTTTCGCCCTCCATCCTAAGGGCTTCATAAATCTGAGAAGTTACAAACAAATGGTTTTCCCCACTAAACAGTACACTCTTACAGTGGACCAACCAGTTTGCAGTTGATAAGATGGTTTCTGGGGGCTGTCCTCTCCCCTGTTGACTCCTCGCAAGCTGGCACAATCAAAGTGGTTCAAGACATCAAGGTTCCTGCTCAGTCAGGTAAAAAAAAATCCAACAATGGGCAGCTTGGGAGGAGTAAAAAAATAATAATAATAACACGGAGCTGCGGCTCAGCAATGTGATGAACTGATTACCGTATTTTCCGGTGTATGAGTCGCTCCAGAGTATTATTATTATTTTTTTTCATTCAACCTTTATTTAGTCAGGTAAATCTTTTGAACCTCATGGGCTCATTTACGAAAGCGACCTGCTAAAACTAAAGAACAATGAACAGCAATGGTAGAATTTCCTTAAACAATAAACAAACAAACAATAAACAATAGAAAACAAAAGAGAGAGAATAAATATATATATATATATTCCTCCTTTTAACAAAGTATCAAAAAACTAGCAAAACATTATAAGGTATATGTATAAAATCAAAGACAGGAACAAATCTGCATTGGTTTTTGCCAGGATTCCAACAGATTCTGAAAACCATTTAGAGAAGTCAAGGTCGAGAGCTTCAGATCTTTTTGTAAGATATTCCATGAAGCAGGAGCGGAGTAGGAGAAGGCCCTTTTTCCAAGTTCAGTCCTCACTGACGGAACACTGCAGGTAATCATGTCCTGAGAGCGCACGCTGTAGCTGCACTCACGCAAAGACATGTAGGAGGAGATGTATGAGGGCAGCAGACCAAGAAGTGATTTAAAGATGAAAATGTACCAGTGGAAGAGTCTGCGTGAGGTTAATGATGTCCAGTTAACCAGTGAATACAGGGTGCAGTGGTGGGTACGATAATCACAACCAGTTATGAATCTTAGTGCACCATGATAGACCACATCCAACATCCGCAGGGTGCTTGTAGGAGCATTCATGTAGAGAATGTCACCGTAATCAATGGAGGGAAGGAAAGTCACAGATACAAGGCGTTTCCTAACATTCAGTGATAGACATGATCTGTTTCTGAAAAAGAAACCCAGTTTAACTTTCAGTTTCTTCACTAGGTTTTCCACGTGGAGTTTAAAAGAGAGATGTGAATCGATCAGGATACCCAGATATTTATAGGAATCAACAAACTCAATAGGACACCATTTGAAGATAAAATCAGAGGAGGATCTGCTGGAACCGCCTTCCTATTTGAAAAAAACATCCCTTTTGTTTTATCAGCATTTAGGACAAGTTTGAGACGGAACAAATCTGACTGGATGATGTCAAAAGCGGATTGTAGTAACTGGAAAGCCTTAGCTACTGTTTTAGCTCGGCAATAAACAACTGTATCATCAGCATAGAAATGTAAGGATGCATCAGGGATGCAGTGACCTACATTAGCTATGTAGATTGTAAAGAGAGTGGGTCCTAAAACTGAGCCTTGTGGTACACCATTTTTAACTGTTAAATAGCTGGAAAAAGTACCGTTATGTTGAACACATTGCCTCCGTAGTATAAGTTGCAGCTATCAAAAAAAGCATCATGAAGAGGAAAAAACATGTATAAGTCGCTTCAACATATAAGTCTCATTTATTATGTGTTTATTTAATGGTCAAAACAGATTAATTTTGCCTGGGCAGCGTGGCGCCATCCATCCATCCAACCATTTATCCATTGTGACTGGAGCACTAGCTCTCCAGCATTCCTCCACCTGCACCAGCTGAGTGAAGCGAACACACACAGAAGGACTCGCTGTTGCAGTTCTTAGAATTTTAAAGTGTCAGTCAAAAATTGCATTATGAATGCAAAAAAACGTATATAAGTCGCTTCGGCATGTAAGTTGCAGGACTGACAAATCTATGAAAATAACTGCGACTTATATATACAATATGGCATATTAGTATGTGTCTGCCTGCTCGTAGGATTAAACAACAAACTTATTTATTACAGAGGAAATATTGATGATAATGCACAGCAACTTTGTACAGTAGTTAATTTTTTAAAAGGCTAACCACAAAGAGGGTGGCTAAAGTGAGTTAATCCATTAAGTTTAATTGACGACACACTTTTAATGCATCACGCTCCACTTCTGCCCGCGAGTTCTGCTTCACGCTTCTTTTGCTTCCTCTCAGCCCACTTAATATCAGAATGCTTACATCTGTGGCCAACTTCATCTGTGATTTATAAACGAGAAGCTTAAAGATCCACTGACATGATTTTTCTACTATTCATCAAATTGCTCAAAATATATATATATTATCATTTAAATATGTTAGTTTTTGCAAACAAAATGATAAATCACTTTAATTTTGCTTTAAAAGTGATTTTGAACTTCAAGCTGTGTTTAATCATGGGAAATCCGTTTACACCCGAACGCACCATCTGTGATGTCATGTGCAGAGTTGAGGCAGAGCTCTTGGCTTGTCACGGTATGAGCAGCTCACATAAAAGTAAGTCTGATACGGCATCAGATCTAAATTAGATCCTGCTGTTTCTTGTTCCATCACCCAAACTATTTTCTGCTTCCCAAAATGAAGACAAATAGCTTAAATCTTCACCTAGATTGCTAAATTAGTCAGGTTTTAAAATGTCTGCTATTGAAGAGACTGGAGCCCTCTGCCTCTCACTCTGCACATTACATCACAGATGGTGCGTTCAGGTGTAAACGGATTTCCCATGATTAAACACGGCTTGAAGTTCAAAATCACTTTTAAAGCAAAATTAAAGTGATTTATCATTTTGTTTGCAAAAATTAACATATTTAAATGATAATATATATATATTTTGAGCAATTTGATGAATAGTAGAAAAATCACGTCAGTGGATCTTTAAAGGTCCACTGACATGATTTTTTTACTATTCATAAAATTGCTCAAAATATATACTGTATATTTTATCATTTAAATATGTTGTTTTTGCAAACAAAATGATAAATCACTTTAATTTTGCTTTAAAAGTGATTTTGAACTTCAAGCCGTGTTTAATCGTGGGAAATCCGATTACACGCGAACGCACCATCTGTGACAGAAGCCGTTTTCGCATTGGCCAGCCCTCAATGGCTTCTTTTTAGTAACTACTTCTTTTTATTTTCTCCAATAAAAGACAAACATAAAATAACTTGACCCAGCTGAGATTCGAACTCGTAGCCTACGGGTCAAGATAAAATGTGAGCTTAAAACCGAGTGCTTATCCCTTTACACCACGGCGGCTTATTAGTTTTTTTGGAGTCAACCTTTCTTATGAAGGATTTGCCGCCTGTAAAATTCTGGCGCGCGCAGGATTTAGAGATTATCAGTTATATTTTAAAACCCTGGCTACGCGCAAGAGTTAGAGAATATTAGTTATATTTTATAGAACTTTATAGAAAGGCGGAAATGCTCTTTAGGCTATGGGTGCGCGCTTCGTGTTATTTACGTCCTAACATAAGCTGAATTGTAATCAGTCATTAACAAAAATTTAACTCAGAAACACTAATTCAGCTAACAATTATTTTAGGGGTTTCTGTAGTTAAATATTAATGAAATCAGCTCGCGCTGAGGTTGTTTGAATGAGTCCCGCCCCTGCTGCAAACAACGAAATCAAATGTGAGCAGTACATGACGTCAAACTGGGTCCGTGGGGCCGGCCCGATAAGAACCACGGTGGAGATGGTTCCAAAACAAGGACGGACCCCGGGCGAAAAAGGAAAATGTGAACACGCCGAACCCGGGTTAGAAGCAGGGTGGAGCCGGGGAGAGCAGGGGAGGGCTGGCCAATGCGAAAACGGCTACAGTGTGAGGCAGAGGGCTCTGGTCTCTTTAATAGCGGATAATTTAAAACCCGACAAATTTAGCAATCTATGTGAAGATTTGAGCTATTTGTCTTCATTTTGGGAAGCAGAAAATAGTTTGGGTGATGGAACAAGAAACAACAGGATCTAATTTAGGTCTGATGCTGTATCAGACTTACCTTCATGTCGAGCTGCTCACACGCGTGCACCGTGACAAGCCCAGAGCTCTGCCTCTCACTCTGGACACTACGTCACAGATGGTGCGTTCGCGTGTAATCGGTTTTCCCATGATTAAACACGGCTTGAAGTTCAAAATCACTTTAAAAGCAAAATTAAAGTGATTTATCATTTTGTTTGCAAAAACGAACATATTTAAATGTTAAAATATATATATTTTGAGCAATTTTATGAATAGTAAAAAAAATCATGTCAGTGGATCTTTAAAGATGGACTGGTCTGTGCAGTCATTTCACAGAAATGTCTATAATTGAGCCTTTAGTCCACATCAATGTTTCTGAGGTCAGGTTGAAGGGGCAACAAGTTCAGAAGAGAAATCATTTTCCCACAGCGATACTCATAAGCTTGTCCTGAAAAATCATGAGGCGACCCAAAGCCAGAAGGGACAAGTAAACCCACCTGCAAGTTCTGGATGTATCTATAAGTCTCTTCCTAGCAGGAGTAGGACACACCTGAAGTACAAAGGGAAGTGGCCTGGAAGCATCTGAATCAGACAGCTCAGTTGTCTCTTCAATGTGGGAGAACAGCAGCACTATCCTGAACTCCTCCCAGACAACAGAGCTACTTCATAAAGAGGACTCATTGTAGCTGATTGTTTAAGAGCTTTCAGATTTTTTCAGGTGCAATCCATTGGTTCATTGGTGCATTCATTGGTGAGGTTTAGTTAGTATCCAGAACCAGTTTATCAAGAATTTTGCTTTTGCAACTTGGCTTGTTCTTCACCTTGAACTGGTTCAGTGTATACGACAGACAAACCCTTGACCCATTAGTCCATATCTTGCTTCATTCTACCACCAACAATGAACAAGACATATTGTACTTAAGCTCCTCTGCTTGAGGACAAGCTTTTAACTAAAATCTTTACATCTTCCAGCATGGACACGCATCTTTTTTTGTTGTTGTCATGTGTCTTTTTGACCAAATAAAAAAAAATAATACGGTGGCGCAGTTGGTAGAGCTCCCTGTAAGTGAAAAAGTCGCTGGCTCAAATCCCAGCTGGAGACCTTTCTGGGTGGAGTTTGCATGTTCTCTCCGTGCATGCATGGGTTTTCTCCGGGTACTCTTGTTTCCTCTCACATACCAAAAACATGCATGTTAGTCTGATTGGTAACTCTAAATTGTCTCTAGGTGTGAGTGAGAGAGTGAATGGTTGTTTGTCTCGTTTGTCTCTGTGTGTCCCTGCAATGGACTTGCGACCTATCCAGGTGCCCCCACTTTCACACAGTGACTGCTGGATATGAGCACCAGTGACCCCACGTGACTCGAAAAGGAAAAAGCAGGTACATATCAACATTTATTTTCATTCTTAAACATCCTTAAAACACTATCAAGGAACCAAACACCCCATTTGAAATACAGTATTGGGGTAGGAAGTCTGGGGAAAAAAGTTTTTTAGGTGTCAGGAACCAATGATGATTTGGATAAATGGTTAAATGTCTTCAGTTCAGTGAGTTGTGTTTAGATGTATCCACACAACAACCCAGCTGATGTGATATACTAGAGAAAACTGGTTTGTAAAAGTGATGAAAATGATTTTGTCTGTTGTTTGTGTATGAGGTTAGGCAGGAAGCATTACAAACTGTGAGTGATACCTTCATCTCCTGGACAGGAAGTATTAGCAGACTCATTTACTCTCATTATGGAAGAGTCATGGTGGAACCTCAGAACCACATCAAGGCAGCACATTTAGTTAAAGGGATTTCAGTTTTATGTCCAGACAAATGCAATCGGATCATGTTTGAGGTTTCATGTCTGAAGCCAAATTGTCATTTCCCCGTTTTTTTTTCCTTTTACTTATTTTTTACCATCTGTTACAGAGGTAGCTGCAGGAAAGCTATAGTTAAAATAGTCTCCCAGTGACTGCAATGGGAGTAAAAACATGTCTACACTACGTCAGATATTTACTTTCAGACACATTTGCCCCTTCTGTCCACTTACAAAGTTTTTGGTGAAAAATCTGACAGTTATGCACCATAACTCATGTTCCCTGAAGGAAGGGAACGAGGTGCAACATACTTGCTATGGGAATTGCGCCCCCGTGCAATTACCTGAAGGAATATACTCACACCTTTACGGCTAGGGGTGTCATCGCCGCACCAGAGGCCCCGCCCTCTGGGTACTTAAGCGGCTTGCGCCCCTCCATCTTTCTCCAAAGTTGCACTTCACCGAGCTTTCAGCATTGAAAAGGACCAGCTATGTTGCACCTCGTTCCCTTCCTTTAGGGGACATGAGTTATGGTGCATAACTTTCAGTTCTCTTTCAGTCTGGTCTCTCGGTGCAACATACTTGCTATGGGAACGTAATCCATTCACACCCTTGAAATGCTCAGTAAAATGCATGCTAGAGTGAACGTCCGCCTTTGACCAGCAGGCATCCCAAGGCTACTTTCTATTGTGTGTTAGAAAGGACAGCCTGAGTGACATCACCCGCAGTAACATCCAAACTGTAATGCTTTGCAAAGTATTTAATGAGCTCCAATTTGCAGCAGCACAGATGTCTGCGATTGGTACACCCCTAAATAATGACCAGGAAGTGGCCAAGCCCCTAGTGGAGTGAGCATGCACTCCAGAGGGTACCTGTTGACCTTTGCTACTGTAGGCCCTTTTTATGGCCTCAGTCACGCAATGTGAGAGGCGTTGTTTTGATAGGGCTCTCCCGGTAGCAGGTGCTGCAAAGCAGATGAACAGTTGGTTTGTTTTCCTCCATTCGGCTGTTCTCTGCATGTAGGTGTTCCTGAGTGAGGACAGGACCAGGTGGAAAGGAGGAGAGATCAAAGTCTAGACTCCTATGTTTCAGAGTCAAGACCTTGGGAGTGTATGCGGGATTAGGCCTTAGTGTGACCTTTGACCCGTCAGGGGCGAATCTGGTACACATTGGATGTACAGACAATGCATGGAGGTCACCCACGCGTTTCGCCGAGCAAAGTGCCAGGAGTAGAGCAGTTTTATAAGATAGTAAATCTATCTTAACCTCGCTCAGTGGCTCGAATGGAGGGTCACAGAGAGCCCCCAGGACCAGGCCAAGATCCCAACCAGGGGTCAGGGTCCTGCTGGGTGGTTTAGTCCGAAGGACACCCTTCATAAATCTTATTATGATTGGATGTGCTCCGGGTGTCCTGTGTCCCCAGCCTTCGTGACAGGCTGAAATAGCTGATAGGAAAACTTTAATCGTTGAATAAGAACGACCTTTTTCCAGTAAGTCCTGAAGGAAAGTCAGGAGCTGAGCCAAGTCGCATGCATAAGAAATAATATTTCTTTCTGAGCACCAGGCTTCAAAAATACGCCACTTTTGTGCATATAAAGATTGTGTTGATCCAGCATGGGCATTTTGTATGGTCAATACCACATTTTCTGGCAAGCCTGATACCATCAACCTGTTCTTTTCAGCCAACAAGCTGAGACTTTTGGCAGTTCCTGGCCTAAGTGGTTGTACTGCCTCTTCTGGTGACACAGAGGCTGTTAACCCCTGGGGGTCAACCAGATTGGGAAGGAGGCCTCCTTGCTGATGTGCTCCCAAGTTACCCTGCTCAGGGTTAATTGAGGACCGATGTAACCTGTCATCCTTATTAGACAGGTTTGGAGCAGAAAGTCTATTTTCCTCCTCCAAGTTTGGAGTCCTGCTGTCAGGCGGCGAGTTATGTAAACGAGCAGATCTCCTGACTCCAATCCGTTTTATGGGATGGTCCAGTCTACTGGTCCTTGGCTTTAATGGAGCATTGGTACCAGGTAAACCGACCGAGGTCTGTGTTTCACCCTTTGGGGGAATTATTTTTGAAAGCAGATTTGGATCAGCACAGAACGGGAGGTGACGAGCTGTCCGAGTACTGCTCGGGCATTGCGTGTCCCTCGTTAATAACAAAGGAGCGGCTGCACCGTGAAAGCGTGGGGGTGTTCCTTTTTGTTTGGCAGACTTCAGATTATTTGATGATAAAGAGCTCAGTCCCCCTCGAAAAACAGGAAGAGAGATCTGATTCGGCTCTGACTTGTTTTCATCCACAGCAGGCTGAACACAGTCACTAGCTGTGTTTCCATCCATTTTCATTTCGAATTTTGAGCTACCTCGCAAATATGTAAATACAAATTAATGCAGATCAGAAGTGTTTCCATCTACTGGCTTGAAGCGCTTCTTCCAAGCCGCGCACAGCGTCATTACGTCAGACGTCAGCGTCATTACGTCAGACGTCAGCGTCATTACGTCAGACGTCAGCACTGCGCATGTCTACAGTAAACAGGAAGTAGCGGTTGTAAACAGAACCCGGCCACACATCTCATCAAAATGGAGAGAATATTTCAGGTACGTGTTGCTATCGGGCGAGTTGTATTTATTCTGTCATGCCAACTAGTTTTAGCGATGTTACATGTTGTCCGGAGCGGAAACAGCTGATCAGTCACGTGACGTGAATGTTCGCTACGGCAGCACGAGTCGGCAAATGTGTTTCCATCTGTCGTTTTGCGCATCTGCTCATTTTCGAAGATCCCAAAAACCACCTCAAGCGAGCGTATAAACTTTTTGGCGAACTTGAGAAAGTAAATACGGATTTTGCCGTTTCCATTAAGCTTTTCTGCTGCGATACTTCAAAATGCGCACCTAGAAACCTTGATGGAAACACGGCTACTGTTGTGAAGGTGTGAAGTTTGTGGCTGCCTGAGGGCATCTGATGTAGCCCCCCCGTCGTCAGACTCTGTCAGCTTGCCTCCCTGAGGTGCGGACATGTCACGTGTTCGTCTGGTTAGTGTATTGGCTGTCCCATTGTTCACAACAGAACAAGGGCTTGAGCATGTGACCCTCCCCACCTGTCTCCCTGAGAGGTGTATGTGGGAGGGGGTTCACAGACGCCTCTGTGTCTGCTCATTGCAAATGAATCAGAGGCACTCTGCTGGGGTTTATTAATTATGCTAATACCCCGTGGACCGTGAGGGAGAGGGGGAAAAATGCCCTCTCCCTTTATGATGGCTTGCAGGCCAGAGGGACCTGTTTTGCTGAAGATTGTGTGTTGTTGTTGTTGTTGTTTTTTTGAGAGTCAATAAAACAGAGAGGAGCTGTTTCATGAAATTTATTTGTGCTTATGTGTAATGACGTACATGATTTTACGTCACTCACAGCAGAGAAAGCATGATTTGTGCATGCTGTAAATAAACCAGCTGTTTGTACTGTGTTACAAGCAAAGTCTGGACATTAAGGGATCATTCCCGTTACCACGTGGGCGGGTGATCGTGTAATGTGGGAACGTGGACCTGGTTCATCAGGCATGTTTTTGTCTGTTGTCACGATTCGCTGAGGAAGCCCTGTGCTTGGTCGCCTGGCGGGGGACAAATCTGTTTTTGCTCCATGCGTGCTCGGTACGAGGTGGGCCCGGCGGGGGTCTCTGCCTGGGCTCCTCTTCGTATGCTGGCCGCTTCTGCGGTGGGGCACGGGTTGCCGAGTGGTGCAGAGACTGGGCAGGTCTGTTGCCAGCAGACTCCCTTGGGGGGTGAAGCTTCTCCGGGGAATGCCCACCCGGAGAGCTTCCGCCTGTTTGCATCTTTGGTCCAGCTTGGTCTGAATTCGCTCCAAAGCTTTACCAAACAATCCCTCCGGCTCTATCGAGTGGTGGAAAAAAGGCACCTTTTGTCCCTCCGGGAGATCCGTCAGAGTCATCCAAAGGTGGCGGATCGCGAAGACCACTTCCGCCATTCCCCTGCCCTGTGCAACAGCAGCTGTCCCCATCATACGGAGTACAAAGTCTGTTGCTCTGCGGGCTTCATCCAGCAATTCGGCAGCCGCCTGCTTGTCCGTTGTTGTTTGGAGCTGTTGCAGCTTTTCCGCTAGGTAAGCTTGCATTAACGCGGACGCGTTCATGGCGCGTGCCGCAAGTCCCTGAGCCCTGTAGCATTTCTCGAGTAGAGACGCTGAGGCTCAACAAGCCTTGCTGGGAAGAGTTGGTTTTGTTCCTGATGATTTAGGAGCCAGGTGAGACGCTAGTGTGTCCTCAATCTGAGGCACGTTAGCTATTCCCACTTCATCCATCCCGTCTACGTCGAGGAACTGTGAGAGGGGAAGGAGCATGGGGAATCATGGTTGAGTCCAGGTGCGAGTTAGTTCTGTGAGGAAGTCCGGGAACACGGGCATCTTTTGCCTCGTGGCGGCCTGCTGCTTTGCGTAAAAATAGTTTCCTACCAGCCTCGTGACCTGTTGGCGAGGCAGAGGTTCAGGCCATGGGATGTGCAGGGCGTCCGCTGCTCTGTGGCACAAGTCGAACAGAGTAGGGATGGAAAAGTCAGTTTCTGGGAGCACAGGTACTGGGGTCTGGGAGAGATCTTCACCCTGATCCTCCAGTTCCACGTCCGCCTCCTCCGTTGAAAATTTGCCCGAGGCTGAAATCAAGATCTCGTCCTCGTTCATCATGCCACGGGTGTCGAATTCGACTGTTAGGTCCACCATAGGAGCCAGCACGTCAGGGCTGTCACCCCATTCGACACGTGTGCTGTCATGTAGAGCCATGTTCTCTAACTCCGGCGTGGGAGTGAGGGGCTCCGTGGTGTCCGCGTCCGCTGTTGTCGCTGAAGCGCCCATGGCTTTGGCGACGAGGTCATCCCGATGCCGCAGCACTGCGTTCATCATGTGGCAGCAGTGTGGGCAAAAGTCGGGTGCATCCAGTGCTGTTTTTGCATGAAGCATTCCCAGGCAGACTGGACAGGCCTCGTGGGTGTCCGTTGCTACGAGGGAAAAGCCGCATCCGCTGAGACAGGCGCGCAAAGTTGGGCTCGCCGTCCCGTTGGTTTTCCTTGGAAGTCTCACCTTTCGTTTTCCTTTCTCCGGAGGCATGTCCGAGATGAGGCGAGCAAGTCCTTCCATAATCTTTTTTCTTGTGGGCGGCGGTGGTGTAGTGGTAATGGCAGTCGCCCCCCGATCGGAAGGTTGGAGGTTCGAATCCCGGTTCCTCACACCATGTGTTGTTGTGTCCCTGGGCAAGACACTTAACCCAGAGTTGCTCCCGGTAGGACTGGAAGGCGCCTTGCATGGCAGTCTGCCGCTACCGGTGTATGAATGTGTGTATGAATGGGTGGATGGTTGGTATTGTAAAGCGCTTTGGGGTCCCTCACAGGGGGCTGGAAAGCGCTATATAAATAAGCTCCATTTACAATTTACTTTTTTCTTGAAATGTCTCTTCTGTCACGTCGCTTTCGCTGGCTAGCTCGCTAGGGTTTAGCGAGGTAGTTTTTTTCTTGTGGCATAGTTAGCGCCGTCGAGCGAAGCAACCTGTAGAGAGAGGAGAAGAAAATACTTCGGGGTTAAGAGAAATGTGCCGGACTAGCTTTCGCTAGTCCAGTAGTATGCAGGAATAATTCTCTGTGCGCTCTATGCAGGGAGCAAGCTCACCTCAGGTTGAGCGACGAAGCAACAGAGAAGTCCCGCGAAGAGGTAGTTCAGGTTTAAGCGAGGTGAAGGGCAAAAAAGAGAAAGATGGAGGGGCGCAAGCCGCTTAAGTACCCAGAGGGCGGGGCCTCTGGCGTGGCGATGACGCCCCTAGCCGTAAAGGCGTGAGTATATTCCTTCAGGTAATCGCGCGGGGGTGCAATTCCCATAGCAAGTATGTTGCACTGAGAGACAAGACTGAAAGGGAACTGCTAACTGTATGAAAACTTTCTAAGGTGGAGATTTTTAAATCCATGTTTATGGTGAATCGACTAAAGATATGTTTTTCAGAAATTATGAAGTAGCAGTCTATTTCGTGCAAGTCTATTGCCACTTTGTGCCCCAGAAACCAAAACAACAAGGAAGCAGTATTTACAGTTTTTTTTTTAACTGTGTCTCATTTAATCTCAATAATACTGTTGCCATTAAACTGAATGTGTGCTGAATGATTTAAACTTAAACAACTTTTAACCATATATAAAACAAGAGTACAGTGTGGGGCACATTATGCACTCATCAAAAGACTATTAAACAGCAAGACAGCAATCTACAGCAATGACCCAGACAAGCAACAACCTTGAATGACATTAGACCTTGATTTGTGACCTGGACCTTGAAGCTGTGGTGATTAGAAGTACAGTATATGCAACACTCCATCTAGTGAGGATGCATATTTGCACAAGATTTCATTGAATATCTTGAACAGATTAAAAGGTTTGAGCCGGACAAAAGAAGGCTTACATTTGGTGAGATGGATTGAGACTGTGCCATAATGTGTCCCGTCTTCGACATACGTGTAAAAAAAAAAAAAAAGAAGTTAAAATTGATTTGGGAAAATCTTTAGCCAAGTTAAAACCACCATCTCCCTTTGTTGTGATGTTGGTGAGAAATTGCAAGTGATATTCACAAGTGAGTTTCCAAAATGTCTCAAAATGTTGCAAGGGATCTCCACTTCCATTCATGAGTTGTGGAGCCTTGCTCAAGTGACACAGGAATTTTAATTACATAAAAAAAAAACAGATAGTTTGTAGATAGATGAAATATATAAATATTATCTCAAACTCCTCTCAATTTACCAAAGTTCATGCTCAATAATCCAGGTATAAAATCCGTTCAGTCAGGTCATCTGAATGGTTTCTTTTTTTGCTGAGACATTTTGTTCTTTATACAAAGGACTTCTTCAATCTGAAAAAAAAAAGTCACCATGTTGTGTGTGCGTTTAAAAAAGAATATGAGTAAAAGATGTCACAAAAACTGCATCTTTCTAATTCAAACTGTGGCTAAAAACACAATAACTTCCAACATGGAGGATCTTCAAAGCATATCTTGTTCTTTGGTTCTTTGTGCCGTTCATTCTTGTCCTTTAAGCAAATCCTTGAAGTGACAGAGAGGATGGATGACTTAAGGACGTTTCTGAGGCATCCTGTGGTTTTCTCGCTCCATTTGTTGATCAACACGTCACAACACATCCAGACACAACAAGACAGAACGTAACCCTCTCACAAAGACGAATGAGCATACCAAGACCAAGAATAATTCTCCACACTCAGCGCTCAGGTGGTCTAGATTCTTTCCCCTTTGGCATGCAGGAATAATCTAATGTGAGAAGAATTTCAGTTTAAGTATTTGTATGCACTTTCCAAAAGGTATACTCAGACTGAGTAGAAGAGGTTGCAGCTTTTTCAGTGAGGAACAGTGTTCTTAACCCATATTCGTTCATTTTAGTGCACAGCAACGTCTGGCTGCCTGCCTCGTGGCAATTCTGACCACGCTTTATTTATTTCCTGTGAGATGCTCGTCCCAATAAATCTGTCACTCCCTGGGGTCTTGCACCACCCAGACAGCAGACGCTCCCTTAATTGTCTCACCCCTCCCTGAAGACAGTGACTCTCCCAAACTAACTTTAATATTATCTACCTCGTCCACTACACAGCTTTTTTTCTGCTTTACTTTCTTTAAACGGCTGCTTCGCCTTCTCCGTCCTTTTCCCTCTGTGAACTCCAACATCTGGGAAAGTTTAGGAGTGTAGAAATTGTGGCTTTGTGATAATTTAGGTTCAAATGCTTCATAAAGCCACTGCAAGAACTCCAGTCTGTTGCTTGTTAACCACTGAAATATTAGCACAGAAGAAAAAAAAAAAACATTTGACGGCATTTTCCAGTGAAGTAACTGGTGTGGTTTCATTACAATATAGTAATGTAAAACTAATTTGCCCAGTAATTTAGTCCATTAACACTACAAAATAAGTGCATTTGTTTATTTAGAGCTTAATGAAGTGTGGCGCACACGTTAGAAATTGAACAAAAAGCTATACTACAGGAAAAAATAAATAAAATTAAAGGCAGCATCAGCTTCCAGCGTTGACGTTTGGAGTTAGAGAGAAAGTTTCATGATCTTTAATTATTTTTTAAATTTTGGCAGGGTCATAACTGAAAATATTTTAATAAATGTTCATGTTCTAAGTTAAGAAAGGAGCAAATAAAGCATTAAAAGCATGCAATATGCTGTCTCCCGTCACTGAAGGATTTGAATAGTGAGTGAATATTGGTAGTTTTCGAGATGAGTGTTTGTCTGGGCTGGAATTGAATGTGAATTTAAATAAATCTTAATTATTTTGGTATAAAATATTTAAGTTAGTTGGCATTAGACTTTGTAAAAAAAAACAGGTGTTTTTTTTTCTTGTCTGAGGTGGCACAGGGTGACGGATTGTGATGAGTGGAGGATACAGTTATTTATAATTATTCACCACTAGGCACTATGGTGGAGCCAGGGGGCGGCTAATGAGGATCATTTAAAAAAAATGTAATTCAACCTTTATTTAGGCAGGTTAATCTCATAGAGCCTCGAGGACTCATTTACAAGAGGGACCTGTCTATAAACTAAAGAATGATGACAACAGCAACAGTAGAATTTCCTTGAACAATCAACAATAGACAAACATAAGAGAGAAATACAGATTTTTTTATTTTTTTGAATGAAACAATGCTTTCTCATTTTTACATTGCCAAAAAGTATAGATTCCTCAAATGTTTGGGTCTAAAATAAGCAATGTGACAACTTCTATTTTGGTGTGTGACAGAAGAAAAGTCACAATCAAATATTGAGTTGCCATGCCAAAATCTAAGAGGGCCACCACCATTTATATAAAGAGTAGTCCCCCACCTATTTCGGGGGTTACGTTCCAGACACCCCCACGATAGGTGAAAATTCGTGAAGTAGGCATTTCATATTTGTTTTAATATTTAGATATATTTTAAGGCTTTATAAACCCTTCCCACACTCTTGCAATGTTCTTAACAATATTCTAAACTCTCTAGACGCTCTAAAAGAGCACAGTGAAAGAGAGCAGACAGACTGATGCTACAGTTACTGAGCCAATTAGCACCCGGGGACGGACTGGCCATCGAGAGCTCGGGACATTTCCTAAACCGGGAAATGTCTGGCTCGGTTTTGGGTTAAGGCTCGGTTCGGGTCGCGCTTGATTATTTTAAATAAACAATCCATGCCGCTCACTCTGGTATCTGCCACACTTAAGCTCCCACAGCAGCGATGGGGAAAGACATTTCCCACCCTGCTCCCTCCTTTCTCTTTCTGAGGCTGTCTGTCACAGGTTGTGTACCTGCCTGTTTTGCTGCTGTGCTTCTCTGATCTGCTGTTACAGACATCCTATGAAAGAAAATGGAGGGGGGGCCCTCAGCGATCACTGAGCGGGCCAGGCCACCAAGAAACAATGTGTAAAATCTTAGGTTGAGTCCCTGAGTGACTTCCGGTTCCGGTTCTGTGAGGTGCGGACGTGGGGAATGAGCTGCTGCTGAAAAACTCTATACTTGTGCGTGAGTATTATGATAAAGCTTTGGTAAGTCCATATTTATTTAAATAAACTATATAACTAAATGTAAGATCATTTAAAAAGGTATTAAAAATTTGATAACCGATCTTTTCTCCCCCCATTATTTCCACAAACTGGACGTGGAAACGTCGGAGAGCCTTGAGTTGTTTATCGACGATTATTTTGAAAGGTTTGTCATGAGCGACCCTAATGTAACATCCGGTGCGGGTAGCGGTTCGGCTAACACGAGCGGTAGCGGTGGCGAGTCGAAGCCGAATGCTAAACGGTACCGAGAGGGAAGCTCAGATAGCGTTTCGGAACCTTCGGTGGATAATTCAGGCTTCGTGACGATTCTGGAGTCAATTGATAAAAAGTTGTCTAGCTTGGACGCCCGGCTGGCGTTAGTTGAGGAGCTACAGAAGGAAGTAATGGGGTTGAGACAATCACTGGAGTTCACCCAGGAACAGGTAGCATCTCTAGCTAATGAAAACATCGAGCTAAAGGTAACAGTTGGACAGCTTAAAGATCAGATGTTGCAACTTTCCGGGGATAATAAAAAATTTAAAGAGTCAGTATTAGATATCCAAGCCAGAAGTATGCGGGATAATGTTATTTTCTCTGGGATTCCGGAGGGAGTGGAGGAGAATCCGGAGGCCTTGGTTCGGGACTTCTTTCAAAAACAGCTAAAGTTGCCGAGTGAAACCATTAAAGCAATTACTTTTCATCGAGTTCACCGCCTCGGGGCTAAACGGCCTGGGAACACTAGACCGCGCCCGATAATAGCTAAATTCGAACATTATAAACAAAAGGAACAGGTTAAAAGCCGGGGTAGGGAACTACGTGGGACAAATTTTAGCATGAACGATCAATATCCTGCAGAAATCCTGAGCAGAAGGAAAGTTCTATTCCCGATAAGAAAGAAAAATATAAGCGAAGGAATAAGAGCTAACATCTCTGTGGATAAACTCTATATAAACGGTCAGCTGTTTAGAGATCCAGAAGCTACTCCTTGGCTTTATTAGCCATATGATCAAGGTAAGAACTATATCGGTTGCTAATATTGATTAATATTATTAAATATAGTATTTGTTAATATTACTTACCAGATATATTTAATTTTTTTTCAGCACAGCTCGGTGGTGGGACACACTCAGATAGTGGTGATACACAAGGTGGGATGACACTTGATGTGGTAAGAGGGTGTTTTTGTTTTTTCTTATCTGAATTATGTTTCCATGTATATCATTTCTCTTTGTTTTCTTGTCTATATTTTTCTAACTCAACAATTATCAGCGCACAAGCACAAGGGTTCACACACGTCTTTGTATATCCATACAATTACTTTATGAATGAAAACTTCCCTGATTCATTTTCAAAAGAAACCGCAATTACTTTATTTAAAAATCATATATAGTTATTCATTAAGGAATATGTTTTTGTCTGGATCTATTGTTATCTTTTATATTTGTGATAGTGGGTGTGGTATAGATTTATTATCATTAGCACAAGTATGGGTTCTTTAGGGTTTGTCACATGGAACATTAATGGAGCCGGTAGCCAACATAAAAAATATAGGATTTTTAATCAGATTAAAAGATTAAAGGCAGATGTTGTATTACTCCAAGAAATTCATAAATTGGCCTCAACTGTAGATGAGCTAAAATCTTCAGAGTTTCCTAATGTATTCTCAGCCTGTTATAATTCTAGACAAAGAGGGGTAGCAATTTTAATACATAAAAATGTTAACTTCACAGTATTAGATCAGGTTATAGACCCACACGGTAGATATATAATATTAAAGTTATCAATATTTAGACAAAATTATTGTATAGTTAGCATATATGGGCCAAATGTAGACGACGCTTCTTTTTTTCATGACTTTTTTTCCACTCTATCAAAGCACATGGATTCCTCACTGGTAATGGGAGGTGATCTCAACTTTGGTTTCAATGACAAAATAGACAGACTGAATACAGTGGGAACTCAACGCAGTTGGCAATCTATAAATATAGTTAAACAGTATATGAATGATTATGGACTCTGCGATGCATGGCGTTCTTTTCACCCTGATAGCAAAGAATATTCTTTCTTTTCACATGTGCATCACTCATATTCTCGTATAGATTATTTCATAGTAAGCAATTCATTGCTGACCAACATTTCAGACACTAAGATACACACTATTGCTGTCAGCGATCATGCACCAGTTACTCTATATTTAGATTATAAAAAAGAAACTAGAAAAAATATAAATTGGAGATTCAATACATCACTGCTTCAAGAAGAAGAATTTTTGCAATATTTTAAAATAGAATGGGCATCATATTTAGAGTTGAATGATTTGCCAGGAACATCAGCATGTACACTTTGGGAGGCTGGGAAAACAGTTATGAGAGGTAAAATAATATCCTATTCAACAAATAAAAAGAAAAAAGAAAATAAACGTATTGAGGAATTAGAGAAATCCATTAAACTATTAGAAGGTCTACAAGAAGAGGAAACACAGCAAAAACTACGCAAAGTAAAATTAGAACTAAATGAAATTATTGATAAGAAAAATAAATTCTTGATACAAAGACTTAGATTAGATAATTTTGAATACGGTAATAAATCAGGGAGCTTTTTAGCTAATCAACTTAAATTAAACAAAGAAAAAACATATATATATGGTATTAAAGATAAAGATGGAAATATAATTCATGATGAGGGAAAAGTAAACAATGTTTTTAAAGATTTCTATAAAACTCTATACACTCCACAAATAAATCCATCTAATGAGGATATTAATGAATTCTTAGAGAAAGTAACACTCCCAAAACTAGATATTAGTCAATCATCAAAACTAGACTCACCATTAACTTCAGATGAGCTCCATGAAGCAATTAAAAGCATGCCTAATAAGAAATCGCCAGGTCCTGATGGATATCCAGTAGAATACTATAAAAAGTTCTGGGATATACTGGAACCGATATTTTATAGAGTGCTACTTGAGTCAGAAGA
>JBBPBX010065326.1:0-19982 GCA_038048925.1 Garcialebias charrua | reverse complement strand
TATCCACAGTATTCCTACGCCCCATGACGCTTTGCGCGAAATGTGCACACGACTTCCGGTTGACCGGAAACACCGTTTGTTTACATGCGAGTAATACAGTTGAAGACAGTCCAAACTTTGTTGTTTTAGTTCATTAAAAATGTGGGAACACCACTCGTTTTGTTAAAAGAGGAGGGACAAATAAAAAGAAATTACAGATGTTACCTGATCGCGCAGACATAATTTAAAAATACATAAATAGCGAACGCGTTTGCTCCGGCCTCTCGGCTAAGGTTTATTAGCAGCTATCTCGGCTAAAAATACCGGTCGCGTCTGAGATCTATCGTTTTAAGACAGTAAATCTTCCAAAACTCTCATTAATAAACCCTCCCCGAATAAAAAGATGTTACCTGATCGCGCAGACATAATTTAAAACTACATAAATAGCGAACGCGTTTGCTCCGGCCTCTCGGCTAAGGTTTGTTAGCAGCTATCTCGGCTAAAAATACCGGTCGCGTCTGAGATCTATCGTTTTAAGACAGTAAATCTTCCAAAACTCTCATTAATAAACCCTCCCTGAATAAAAAGAAATTACAGATGTTACCTGATCGCGCAGACACAGCCATAGAGTAGGATGCAGGAACACTCTTTCTTTGTTTTGGGTCCGTGTTGAAAACACTGTTGTTTTAGCCAAAGATTTAGCTTGGTCCGGTTGTTGGTGCAGCCGCGAACAGCACAGCAGGTACCTGAACCCCGGTAGGACATTTCAGTAAACGTTCCGTTTAAACAAAAGCTGTGTTTGCTCCGATAAAATGAATGAAAATAACTTTCAAAAACACCCGCGATCCATACTCCGCCTATGGAATACAGGCACTTCCGGTGTCGGACAGGAAGTAAAATGCACATTCGTTTCTACAGTGACACCCCCAAGATAGCAAACAACCATCAGGGTGTTAACGATCCATCGTCGGGCTGATGGTCCTCCTTGATCATGTGAGCAGCTGGTTTCAGGCTGTCATCAGCCAACTGGTTGATCCACTGTGAGAGGGTGCTATTTATAAGACTGAGCTGAATACAGCTTCTCAGACTGAGGAAGTCTTTCGGACGAAAGACGAAACGTTTCTACAGTTTTTTTGCTTTGTTTTATTTTGTTTTTTGAATGTCCAGAGGACCAGACTTGGCTTTTTTGGATTTTTCTACCTGGATTATTGCGCATGCATCAGGGTAATCTAATAAAGAATTATTTCACCATCCATCCATCCATCCATTTTCGTCCGCTTATCCGGGGTCGGGTCGCGGGGGTAGCAGCCTAAGTAGGGAGGCCCAGACTTCCCTCTCCCCAGCCACTTGGAGCAGCTCCTCTGGGGGAATCCCAAGGCGTTCCCAGGCCAGCCGAGAAACATAGTCCCTCCAGCGTGTCCTGGGTCTTCCTCTGGGTCTCCTCCCGGTGGGACATGCCCGGAACACCTCACCAGGGAGGCGTCCAGGAGGCATCCTAACCAGATGCCCGAGCCACCTCAACTGGCTCCTTTCGATGTGGAGAAGCAGCGGCTCTACTCCGAGTCCCTCCCGGATGACTGAGCTTCTCACCCTATCTCTAAGGGAGAGTCCAGACACCCTGCGGAGAAAACTCATTTCAGCCGCTTGTATCCGAGATCTCGTTCTTTCGGTCATAACCCAGAGCTCATGACCATAGATGAGGGTGGGAACGTAGATCGATCGGTAAATTGAGAGCTTTGCCTTTTGACTCAGCTCTCTCTTCACCACGACAGACCGGTACAGCGCCCGCTTCACTGCGGACGCTGCACCTATCCGCCTATCGATCTCACGCTCCAGTTTTCCCTCATTCGTGAACAAGATCCCGAGATACTTAAACTCCTCCACTTGGGGCAGGACCTCCTCCCCGACCCGGAGAGGGCATGCTACCCTTTTCCGGCTCAAGACCATGGCCTCGGATTTGGAGGAACTGATCCTCATCCCGGCTGCATCACATTCGGCTGCAAACCGCTCCAGCGAAAGCTGTAGATCACGATCTGATGAAGCCAATAGGACCACATCATCTGCAAAAAACAGAGAAGCGATTCTAAGGCCACCAAAACGGATCCTCTCAACACCTTGGCTGCGCCTAGAAATTCTGTCCATAAAAGTTATGAACAGAATCGGTGACAAAGGGCAACCTTGGCGGAGTCCAACTCTCACCGGGAACGAGCCTGACTTACTGCCGGCGATGCGGACCAAGCTCTGACACCGGTCGTACAGGGACCTAACAGCCCATATCAATGGGCCTGGTACCCCATACTCCCGGAGTACCCCCCACAGAACCCCCCGAGGGACGCGGTCGAATGCCTTCTCCAAGTCCACAAAGCACATGTAAACTGGTTGGGCAAACTCCCACGCACCCTCCAGGACCCTGCTGAGGGTGTAGAGCTGGTCCAGTGTTCCACGACCAGGACGAAAACCACACTGCTCCTCCTGAATCCGAGGTTCGACTATCCGACGGACCCTCCTCTCCAGAACCCCTGAATAGACCTTACCAGGGAGGCTTAAGAGTGTGATCCCTCTATAGTTGGAACACACCCTACGGTCCCCCTTTTTGAATAGGGGAACCACCACCCCAGTCTGCCAATCCAAGGGAACTGCCCCCGATGTCCACGCGATATTGCAGAGTCGCGTAAGCCAACACAACCCCACAACATCCAGAGCCCTAAGGAACTCAGGACGAATCTCATCCACCCCCGGAGCCTTGCCACCGCGGAGCTTTTTAACCACCTTGGCGACCTCAGCACCAGAGATTGGAGAGCCCGACCCAAAGTCCCCAGGCTCCGCTTCCTCAGTGGAAGACGTGCCAGTAGGATTGAGGAGGTCTTCGAAGTATTCCGCCCACCGACTCACAACATCCCGAGTTGAGGTCAACAGCACGCCATCCCCACCATAAATGGTGTTGGTCGCGTACCGCTTTCCCCCCCTGAGACGCCGGATGGTGGACCAGAATCGCCTCGAAGCCGTACGGAAGTCATTCTCCATGGCCTCTCCGAACTCCTCCCACGCCCGAGTTTTTGCCTCAGCAACCACCCGAGCCGCATGCCGCTTGGACTGCCGGTACCTATCTGCTGCTTCCGGGGTCCCACAGGCCAAAAAGGCCCAATAGGACTCCTTCTTCAGCTTGACAGCATCCCTCACCGCCGGTGTCCACCACCGGGTTCGAGGGTTGCCACCACGACAGGCACCAACAACCTTGCGGCCACAACTCTGATAAGCTGCCTCGACAATAGAGGCGCGGAACATGGCCCACTCGGACTCAATGTCCCCCGCCTCCCTCGGAACGTGTTCAAAGCTCTCCCGGAGGTGTCATAGATTGAATTAAACAACAAAAAATAATTATTCAAACTCGTACCTGACAGAAAGTAGCTGCTTAAAGTGAATTCAAATCACTTAGTGTTGTAATGTTACTTACAGTGAGAATTATTTGTGCAGTTTAACTGCTGTTTTGTTGAAATCTCCATTTACTGATCCTACAGTTAGGTCTGTCGCGATAAATAATAAATCTATTAATCGCATGATAAATTAAAATGATCAACCTCATTTTCATAATCGACTTTATCGTTTCTTCATGTCTCTTTCTACTGAAGACACTGGATGATAAAAGGCTCAACTCCGGTGCTCTTCACTGACCCTGCCCTTTCTCTCTTCTCTTTAAAATCTCTTTTAACCGTCCAAAATCCCGTTTTTGGATCGTTGAAAGCAGCTAAGCTGAGAAGCTAAGCTAACAGGCCGACCTCTGGAAAACCTCCATCTTGTTGAAGCTCCAAAATTCATGGATGAAACCTGTGCCTTCATCTAAAAAGTTGTTTTTGTTTGCAAAAAGAAATTGAGAACTTGTTTACTGTTTTTTTTTTTTTAAATTTATTAAAAGTTTTGTGTAAAAAATGCTATGCTGAAGAGCTCAAACCACACAGAGTGTCCGCCATTTTGAGAACCGAAGAGAGACAGCTCATGTTACGTCAAGGGGCCTCCCATTTTCTTAGAGACAGCTGCTCGCTCTCTCACTATCCATCCTTCAAGGTTGGCTGACATGATTTTTGAACTTTGCATAAATTGGCACAACATATCTTTTATCATTCAGCTATGTTCGTTGTTGAAAACAAAATGCTAATTTAATGAAAATTTGTTTAAAAAGTGAGTTTAAAATTTGCGCTGTGTTTCTTCACGGGACATCCGGGTACTTCCGCTTGCTAATTTTGTGATGTCATCGCAGGAATGTCTCCTAGAATGCCCCTTTTACACAACAATAGCGCACAATATAGAAACCGACAAATTTAGTCAGAGTCAGAGTCAGAGAGTCTTTATTGTCATTTGCACCGCATGTGGTACATGTGATGAAAACGAGATTATGTACACGGGGTCCCAGTTACATCCAACAACAAATGCAAGAGAAAAACAGTAATAACATCTAGAATTAACTAAGAAAAACATCAACTATTAATACACTAAGCCTAATATAGTGGGAATAAACAGCGGCACGAACATGAGTTTGTATGAGCAGATGGTCACAGATGAACACAGATGAACACAGCAACAAGAAAACAGATCAGCATCAGCACAATGTGATATTTTGCAGTGTTTATTTTTTATTTTATTTTTATTTATTCATGAGTCTAACAGCCTCAGGGTAGAAGCTGTTCCTCAGTCTAGTGGTTCTACACTTGATGCTCCTCAACCTCCGTCCTGAGGGGAGTGGGGCAAAGAGTGAGTGTGCTGGGTGAGTGAGGTCTTTCATGATGCAGGTGGCTCTTTTCCTGCATCTGGAGGTGTAAATGTCTGTGATGGTGGGGAGACTGACTCCAACAGACTTCTGTGCAGCCTTCACCACTCTCTGTAGAGCTTTCCTCTCTTCAACTGTGCAGCCTCCATGCCACACGTTGATGCTGGAGCACAGGACGCTCTCCACTGCACACCTGTAGAAGGAGGTGAGAACTGGGCTGCTCAGACCAGCACGTCTCAGCCGTCTGAGGAAGTAGAGTCTCTGATGACCTTTCTTGATCAGGCTGGTGGTGTTGTTGCTCCAGCTGAGGTTATCATTCATGTGTACACCCAAGTATTTGTAGCTGGAGACCACTTCCACTGCAGACCCACCTATTTTCAGTGGGGCATGGGTGTGTTTGTTCCTTCTGAAGTCCACAATCATCTCCTTTGTCTTCTTCACATTCATGTGAAGATTATTCTCTTTGCACCAGCTCTCCAGGTGTTCCACCTCCTGTCTGTAGCTGGACTCATCATTGTTTGTGATGCATCCCACCACCGCTGTATCATCTGCAAACTTAACAATATGACAGCCTGGAAGTGTGGCTGTACAATCATATGTGAGCAGAGTGAACAGAAGGGGGCTCAGCACACATCCTTGAGGAGAGCCAGTGCTGAGGGTTATGGTGGAGGAGGAGAAGTTGTGGATCTTCACGGACTGTGGTCTGTCTGTTAAGAAGTCTAGTACCCAGTTACAAATAGAGGGGCTTAGTCCAAGTGTAGATAGTTTGTCTATCAGAGTTTGGGGGATCATGGTGTTGAAGGCAGATGTGAAGTCCACAAAGAGCAGACGCACGTATGAGTCCTTCTGATCCAGGTGGGTGAGAGCAGTGTGGACCACGGAAGAAATGGCGTCCTCTGTTGATCGGTTCTCACGGTATGCGTATTGATGAGGGTCCTCGTTGATGTTGACGGTTGCCTTGATGTGGGACATGACCAGTTTCTCAAAACATTTAGCGACTATCGGGGTGAGGGCCACCGGTCTATAGTCATTCAGACCAGTCACTGTGGAGCTCTTTGGGACTGGGATGATGGTCGCGGTCTTCAGGCAGGTGGGAACTGACTCCAGTGCAAGTGAGGTGGTGAAGATGTCAGCCAGCACCTCACAGAGCTGGTCCGCACATTCCTTCAGAACTTTCCCTGGGATGTTGTCTGGTCCGGTTGCTTTATGAGGATTAATCTTTCTGAGACTGCCTCTCACTTCTGCTGCGGACACCCTGAGATGCTCTTCATCTGGTGATGAGGTGAGTCTGGTGCTAGCTGGTCTGTTTGGATCATCAAAACGTGCATAAAACTTATTGAGGGCATCAGGCAGAGATGGGTCCCTGGGGCATTGTTTGTTCTTGCCTTTGTAATCTGTTATGCATTTAATACCCTTCCACATGCTCCGTTAGCAATCGGTAAGTTTAGATTTGAGCGATTTGTCTTCAGTTTGGGAAGCAGAAGTTAGTTCAGGGGTTTGAACAAGAAACGGCAGGTTCTGCCTTACCGTTCAGGTGGAGCGAGGGGGACAGCTTTGTTTGTTTTGTCCAGTCTTGACAAAGTATTTCTTCTTTTGGGAAAGTGAAAAGGCTCACTTGTTCACTGATGATATTAGAACACCCAAATGCGACACAACGTAACGGCATTTTTCAAGTTATACAAAAAAAAATAAAAATAGGCTAACGTGCAGAAAATGAATCTGCGTTCTATACGCAACCGCAGACTGAAATTCCTGCGATGACATCACAAAATTAGCAAGCGGAAGTACCCGGATGTCCCGTGAAGAAACACAGCGCAAATTTTAAACTCACTTTTTAAACGAATTTTCATTAAATTATCATTTTGTTTGCAACAACGAACATAGTTGAATGATAAAAAATATATATGTTGAGCCAATTTATGAAAAGTTCAAAAATCATGTCAGCCAACCTTTAAGTTTAAACAGTCTTATACTGCCCTCTGGTGGTCAAAAAAGGTACTACACACAAAAATGAACCAACATTCCAGGAATTATTGTCAAATTTCTAACAATATTATCATTTATCGCAATAATTTCTGAGACAATCGCCCAGCAAAATTTGTTATGGTGACAGACCTACTTACAGTATATAAAACAAAGTTTGAATTGATAACAGAACTCCTTAATAACAAGTTTATTGGTCCCCATTCTGGAATACGTATTTTTTATTTTCGTTATTGATGAGGAGGGTGTTCATTATCTTGTTTCAGATGACATAAGCCGTGTTTCCATCAAGGTTTCTTGATGCACATTTTGAAGTATCGCATCAGAAAAGGTGAATGGAAACGGCACGATTCGAATTAACTTCCTCTAATTCGCAAAAAAGTTGATACGCTCGCTTGAGGTGGTTTTTGGGTTTTTCTAAACAGAGCTGATGCGCAAAACGAGAAATGGAAACAGATTTGCTGACTCAGTTCTGATGTAGCGAACATTCACGTCATGTGGCCATTGCAGCATGCATTAAGATTACCGTATTTTCCGGTGTATAGGTTGCACCTTTTTATGGTTTTTTCAAGGCCTGCGACCTATACTCAGGTGCGACCTATATATGGCTTGTTATCACTTTTGGTGAAACAAATTTTTAAATCCAGCTCATTTCACAATTACGTTCATTTATTAAGGAAAAGTTCAGCTCAGACATATATTTGCTATAATTTTTATCAAACAAATAATTGTTTTTAAGTGTTAATCTTCTTAAAAGCCTTGCTGTGCGCTCCTGTGGCAGACATTTGCAGCAGAGCTAAACGTAGGTGCGACCTATCTAGGGATTTTTCCAATCTATTGGTGATAATAGGACAATGCGACCTATACACCAGAAAATACTGTACATGTCTTTCTCTTCGTCTCCGGACAACATGTAACATCGCTAAAACTAGTTGGCATGACAGAATAAATACAACTTGCCCGATAGCAACACATTCCTGAAATATTCTCTCCATTTTGCCGAGATGTGTGGTCGGGTCCTGTTTTCAACCGCTACTTCCTGTTTACTGTAGACATGCGTAACGCTGACGTCTGATGTAATGCCGCTTTGCGTGGCCTGGTGGATTCGCTTCAAGCCAGTTGATGGAAACACTTCTGATTCGCATTAATTTTTATTTACATTTTTGCGAATTTTCAAAAATTTGCTCAAAATTCGAATTGAAAATAGATGGAAACACGGTTATTGTTTGATTGTTTTCACATACTGAGTTAGGGGAGATTTACAACTTTCAACTTATTCACAAGCGTACAGAACATACTCTTTTTGGACTAACTCAGAGAATTTCATGAGTTTGTGAGAATAAAATTAAAGTTAAATGGAGACACACACCTTTTCCGTAGTTTGGGGCTTACAAGGATTTGTCTTTTAGTGTTAGTAATGTTTAACTATAAGAAGCAGCAGAAACACGAGTTTCACAGAGACACTCGAACAGGCTGCTCGCTCCCACGGCGCCGCTCTCTCTCTAAGACTAGAAGTTTGGTCACACATGCACGTTCGCTCCAAACACATTAACGTTTAATACAAAGTTAGATCTCACGTACAGAAGAAGCTCCAGGGAGGTCGGGGGTCTGTGAACAGAGCAGCATCAGTGGCCGGTGTGTGTCTCTGCTCTGAGCGCTTCGGGACAGAGAGGGGCTCACAGCTGAGCTGCTGCTCGCTCGGTGGGGAACGCCGCCTGCCCCCGGGCTCACCGCACATCCGATGGTGTCAGTTGTTGCCATGAGGGAGAACAGCAACATGTTGGTCATACAGGGGCGGCACGCTGTCGCAACTGGAAGAGCTGCTGCCTTTCGGCGAGAAGGTTGCCGGTTCAGATCCCGGTCCGGGGGCCTTTCTGGGTGGAGTTTGCATGTTTTCTCCGTGCTGTGTGGGTTTCCTCCCACAGACCAAAAACATGCATGTTAGACTGATTGGTGACTCTAAATTGTCCCTAGGGGAGAGAGTGAATGGTTGTTTGTCTCTATGTTAGGGCTGTGTAATAATATCGATATCGCGATATATATTGATTTTTTGCCTGAACTAACTGTGAGGCAAAAACTCGGGCGTGGGAGGAGTTCGGAGAGGCCATGGAGAATGACTTCCGTACGGCTTCGAGGCGATTCTGGTCCACCATCCGGCGTCTCAGGGGGGGAAAGCGGTACGCGACCAACACCATTTATGGTGGGGATGGCGTGCTGTTGACCTCAACTCGGGATGTTGTGAGTCGGTGGGCGGAATACTTCGAAGACCTCCTCAATCCTACTGGCACGTCTTCCACTGAGGAAGCGGAGCCTGGGGACTTTGGGTCGGGCTCTCCAATCTCTGGTGCTGAGGTCGCCGAGGTGGTTAAAAAGCTCCGCGGTGGCAGGGCTCCGGGGGTGGATGAGATTCGTCCCTGAGTTCCTTAGGGCTCTGGATGTTGTGGGGTTGTGTTGGCTTACGCGACTCTGCAATATCGCGTGGACATCGGGGGCAGTTCCCTTGGATTGGCAGACTGGGGTGGTGGTTCCCCTATTCAAAAAGGGGGACCGTAGGGTGTGTTCCAACTATAGGGGGATCACACTCTTAAGCCTCCCTGGTAAGGTCTATTCAGGGGTTCTGGAGAGGAGGGTCCGTCGGATAGTCGAACCTCGGATTCAGGAGGAGCAGTGTGGTTTTCGTCCTGGTCGTGGAACACTAGACCAGCTCTACACCCTCAACAGGGTCCTGGAGGGTGCGTGGGAGTTTGCCCAACCAGTTTACATGTGCTTTGTAGACTTGGAAAAGGCATTCGACCGCGTCCCTCGGGGGGTTCTGTGGCGGGTACTCCGGGAGTATGGGGTACCAGGCCCATTGATATGGGCTGTTAGGTCCCTGTACGACCGGTGTCAGAGCTTGGTCCGCATTGCCGGCAGTAAGTCAGGCTCGTTTCCGGTGAGAGTTGGACTCCGCCAAGGTTGCCCTTTGTCACCGATTCTGTTTATAACTTTTATGGACAGAATTTCTAGGCGCAGCCAAGGTGTTGAGAGGATCCGTTTTGGTGGCCTTAGAATCGCTTCTCTGTTTTTTGCAGATGATGTGGTCCTATTGGCTTCATCAGCTCGTGATCTACAGCTTTCGCTGGAGCGGTTTGCAGCTGAATGTGATGCGGCCGGGATGAGGATCAGTTCCTCCAAATCCGAGGCCATGGTCTTGAGCCGGAAAAGGGTAGCATGCCCTCTCCGGGTCGGGGAGGAGGTCCTGCCCCAAGTGGAGGAGTTTAAGTATCTCGGGATCTTGTTCACGAATGAGGGAAAACTGGAGCGTGAGATCGATAGGCGGATAGGTGCAGCGTCCGCAGTGAAGCGGGCGCTGTACCGGTCTGTCGTGGTGAAGAGAGAGCTGAGTCAAAAGGCAAAGCTCTCAATTTACCGATCGATCTACGTTCCCACCCTCATCTATGGTCATGAGCTTTGGGTTATGACCGAAAGAACAAGATCTCGGATACAAGCGGCTGAAATGAGTTTTCTCCGCAGGGTGGCTGGACTCTCCCTTAGAGATAGGGTGAGAAGCTCAGTCATCCGGGAGGGACTCGGAGTAGAGCCGCTGCTTCTCCACATCGAGAGGAGCCAGTTGAGGTGGCTCGGGCATCTGGTTAGGATGCCTCCTGGACGCCTCCCTGGTGAGGTGTTCCGGGCATGTCCCACCGGGAGGAGACCCAGAGGAAGACCCAGGATACGCTGGAGGGACTATGTTTCTCGGCTGGCCTGGGAACGCCTTGGGATTCCCCCAGAGGAGCTGCTCCAAGTGGCTGGGGAGAGGGAAGTCTGGGCCTCCCTACTTAGGCTGCTACCCCCGCGACCCGACCCCGGATAAGCGGAAGAAAATGGATGGATGGATGGATGGATATTGATTTTTTTCTTTCCCAGAAAAAAAAACTATATTCCTGTGCAAGTATTGTACCTTTTTTTTTCTTTTTGAATGTCCAGAGGACTAGACTTAGCTTTTTTAGATACCTCTGCATCCCTGGCCCCAGTGTCTCCTCAGAGAGAGTCTTCTCCACCGCTGGAGATATCATCACTGCGCAGAGAAGTACACGTCGATCAGATTCTATTTCTAAACAGAAATCTGAGGAGAATGTAGCTCACTTGGTCTGCAGAGTAGACTTTCTGTTTAGAGTTCACTTATTAGTCAGGGTCTATCTACAGGCCTTAAGCTGCTCTTCTAAGATGAGTGCATTTGAAGTTAAATGTTCTTCATTACTTGAATTATAGACTGTTTTGGAGAAGTCATATTACTGTTTACTTACCAAGCACTTAGAGTGATTCCTTCAGATGTTAAGTGTCAAGGTTAAAAAGGTTTCAAACTATTCAGAGCAGGGCACTTGGTTACGGAAGCGTAGTGCTGACACCTGGGGAAATTTTTTGGGGGGGGCATACGTATCACGTAATAACGTGATATTATCACGTAATAACATGATACGTATCACGTTATTACGTGATATTATCACGTTATTACGTGATACGTATCCCGTAATAACGTGATACGTATCACGTAATAACGTGATATTATCACGTTATTACGTGATAATATCACGTTATTACGTGATAATATCACGTTATTACGTGATACGTATCACGTAATAACGTGATGATATCACGTAATAACGTGATATTATCACGTAATAACGTGATACGTATCACGTAATAACGTGATAATATCACTTGGTGGGATATTATCACGTAATAACGTGATACGTATCACGTAATAACGTGATACGTATCACGTTATTACTACATAAGTCCCCCAAAAAAAATTCCCCCAGGTGTCAGCACTACGCTTTCGTACTTCGTGCACTTTATTTACTTTACAAATGCATGTAAGCTACAGTTTTTACTGTTTCAATTAAAAGAAATGTAATGTTTTCTCACCACTTCTTTGATTCATTTTGTCCAGCTGTCGACTTTAAGTCTGTGTCCATGTCCAACCAGAGCCAAGTACAGTATTGTGTAGTTGGTGCTTTTAATCAGTTTTCAGTTAAATTAATTCAATCCAAGTCTATAACAGTCTCAAAATGTCCCCAAAATCAGCTCTGTCCCTCTAAAATCTTTCAGAAAATCGCAAAAGTGTATTGAATTGTATCGTTTGCTGAATATCGCAATATATATCGTATAGTGAGCAGAATATCGTATATCGTATCGTATCGTGAGATTATTGTATCACTACAGCCCTACTCTATGTGTCACTGTGGTGGGCTGGAGACCTATCCAGATGTTCCTGTGGTGGGCTGTAGACCTGTCCAAGTGTCCCTCACCTCTCGCACAGTGACTGCTGGATATGGGCACCAGTGACCCCTGCAACCCAAAAAGGAATTATGATGTCGGAAGATGTCTGGTCTTGGTGGGCGTATTAAAACAAAAGTAACCTTTTTTCCCAGTCTGAAAAGAGTACCGTATTTCCGGCCTATAAGACAGTTTTTTTCCTAATTTGCATGTCTTGCGACTTATGCGGCAAAGCGACATATTTATGGATTGTTTCCCATATTTTAGACCAATTTTTGGCTGAGATATGACAGTTTCCATTCATTCTGATGAAAAAAATGGAGCAGTACCACTTTCGGCCGCTAGGGTCCACCGACCGTTCCCAGCTCATGTGTCCGACAGAAGCCTCCTCTGCTCGGACTCACTCTGTCGCAGCACGGCCTCCTGCTCTCTGGAGCTCTGAACTACTGTTACCTCAGTGTTTGTTAGCAAAATAGCTCATGAACCACAAGACAGATGTTGATGAAACTTACAGAAAGTAATCACTGGATGGACATTTACAACTGATTAGCTTTAGGAGATGTTTGAGTTAAAATTCGACTTGATTATAATTTATTTCGTATTTATTTTACGTTTGGAAGAGCCGTCAAAGCGAAACAATTTAAATCCAGCTGATTTGAACATTACGTTAATTTTTATAGGTAAAGTTCAGCTCAGAAACACTTTTGCTATAATGTCAGCAAACAAATATATATTTTTAAATGTTTATCTTGCTAAATTTTAAAGAAATGCAGCGGTCCCACCTGTGCGGGTGCACGTAGCGAAAGTTCTTTTCAAATCCAGCTGATTTGACAATTACGTGCATTTATTAAGGAAGAGTTCAGCTCAGATACACCTTTACTATAATTTTCAGCAAACAAAGAATTTAAAGTGTTAATCTTGTTAAAGTCCTTCCATGCACGCTCCTACGGCCATTTGGCAGCCAATCCATTTTTGGTAAAACACCGGCCCACATTTCCGGGTTGTCAGTGGTGACGCATAACATACCGTATTTTTTGGAAGATAGGCCGCACCTGAATATAGGTTGCACCTACGTCAAAATGTGGACCGTGTTTAGCTCTGCTGCAAATGTCTCTTCCACAGGAGCGCACAGCAAGGCTTTTAAGAAGATTAACACTTAAAAACAATTATTTGTTTGATAAAAATTATAGCAAATATGTGTCTGAGCTGAACTTTTCTTTAATAAATGAATAATTTTAGCAGGATAAACACCTAAAAAATATATTTGTTAGCTGACATTATTGTAAGAGTGTGTCTCAGTTTAATTTTTGTTAATAAATTATTACAAATCAGCTTATTTTATAAAAAGCCATAAATAGGTCGCACCTGAATATAGGTCGCAGGGCATGCAAAAATGATAAAAAGCCGTGACCTATATTTCGGAAAATACGGTATGCGACGCGTCAGCGGTGACGCATAATAGATGCGACGTATACGGAGGTGCGACACGTTTTCCACTTAATTGGACATAATTGGGACTGATGCGACTTATAGGGCGGAGCGACTTTTAAGCCGGAAAGTACGGTACACGAGTCCCCCCCCCGCCCCATGTACAGTTTGTACACTTGTGAAAATGTTAAAAACTGAATCACCTCGTGATGTTTGGTAAATTACCGTATTTAGAGAATGAAGTCTCTTTAATCTGAAACCATCCACAGTTTCCTGTTTGCGACTCGTCCACGCTTCTGTTCTTTTTTTTTTTCCAGCGTGGAGGACCCCTGCAGGTTACCCCCAACATGCTTCCCATACCCCTGCAACTCCAGTGACGGCCACCACCACCACCTCCACCAGCACCACCACACCTACCAACACAACCACCAACACCAGCCGGGCCAGAAGCAGCTGGAGCCCCTCATCCTGCGCGACGTCCCCCCCTTTCAGGCCGGCGGGGGCGCAGGGGGAGGTGTCGCACCAGGAGTGGGAATGGGGGTGGGAGTGGGTGATGGGACTGTGACCAGGAGCTGGGGAGGCGGGGAGGCGGTGAGGATCTTGGCGAGGCGAGTCACAGCAGATGGGAAGGTGCAGTACCTGGTGGAGTGGGACAACGTGAGTTTGTACTGAAGCAGAGAGGAAACAGGAGACCGAGCGACTGTTCTCCAGCTGCCACAGACTGATGTGTAAAAAACTTCTACATGTTGCAGATCCAGGCTGATCTCATAGTATCAGCTCACTTATAACCTCACTACTCGTGACTAAATGTTCCTCTTTGCTAGTGTTCCCCCAATATTTGTACTGTTACCTTTGGAAGATGCCTTTGCAGTTCTTGTTTTACAGTGAAGAGGAAAAATATTCCAGCCTCCTGGTGGTTTGGTTTGTTAAAGTTTGGGCCACGTTAAGAAACACAGTTACACATAATTAAAGACAAAATACCCACTGTGTCTGGAAGAATTTAAAGTTTTCATTTAAAATTTAGCTGAGAAATCTCTGTTATTTTTCCTGTATTATTATTATTATTATAGATATCTTTAAAAACAGGTGATGGGATGTATGTGTGTGTGCGTGTGCGCAGTTGGCAATTGGAAATAAAACAAATCTCAGTGATTATTACCTTGGACTTGTTATTTCAGACGGGATATACCGGTGTGTGTGTGTGTGTATATATATATATATATATATATATATATAATATATATATACCGTATTCTCCGGCGTATAAGTCGCACCTTTTTGCACCTTTTTGCCCACATTTCTAAGCCCTGCGACTTATAGGCCGGTGCGACTTATACGTCGATTTTTCCAACATTTTGGTCATAATGTGACTTTGGTCAAAAGCTCCAAAAATGGTGCAGTACCAGTTTCGGCCGCTATGGGCGCTAAGAAACCCTTTACAGTACCTACACTGTTGACATCTGCCTGGTCCAAAAATGGTGCAGTGACACAGAAGATGAAGACTTCAATGGTTTTGAATGAATAAATAAAAGCCATAAAATAAATACAGTATCTGTTTCTGTCATCATTTTAAACTGAGACACGTTTTTTACTGTAATGTCAGCTAATAAAAATATTTTTTTATGTGTTTATCTTTAAAGATAAATGATGAAAGACACAAAATATAATATAATCTTGTCAAAAGTCCTTCCAAACAATTTGGCAGCCAGTCCAAAATAATGTTCATTTATTAATTAAGACACATCAAACAAAATACTGTAGTTTTAATGTGATAATCTTGTCAAAAGTCCTTCCAAACAATTTGGCAGCCAGTCCATTTTGGGCAAAACACCAGCTCACGTGAGGTGCGACCTATAGGCCGGTGCGACTTATAGGCCGGTGCGACCTATACGTTGATTTTTCCATTTAATTTGGCATATTTGGCTGGTGCGACTTATACTCCGGTGCGACTTATAGGCCGACGAATACGGTATATATATATATATATATATATATATATATATATATATATATATATATATATATATATATACATATATATATATATATATATATCAAATCAATCAATCAATCCATTTTATTTATAAAGCACCCTTCATACTAAAAGCAGCTCAAAGTGCTGTACAGAATTATAAAACAATAAACTCACAAAATTAAAGCAAACGACACACACAAAATAAATAAAATCAATCAATCAAATTAAATACAGTAGTATGGAAAATGTATAGAGTGAACAGAGATGAACCAGTTCAGGAAATGCAGTTAAAAAGATGGGTCTTGAGCCTGCTCTTAAAAACAACAACATTCTCTGCAGCCCTCAGGTTCTCCGGCAGACTATTCCACAGACGGGGGCCATAGTACTGGAAAGAAGCCTCACCGTAAGTGTGAGTTCTGACTTTTGGAACTGTTAGTAGTCCAGTACCAGAGGACCTTAAAGCTGGGGTCTGCGATATTTGAACACTCTGGGACTCTGGGACTTAGAAATATTTTCAGCGCAGAAAAGCATTCTGCTCCCTCCCCTCAGAGCCATATATGGCACAGTCCGAGCTCTGCTGAACTTGGGATCTGCTCCGCCCCCTGCTGCTCTCTGCTCAGAACCGCTGCGATATTCTGTGTTTATGGTAATGAAACCTTCTAATAAAATAAAATAAAACCATGGAGCGCTAGTCCTACATCACAAAATCCAGCAGAAATCATCAGAGGTTCACGAAGCAACGTTTGGACATGATTTAATTCGCTCGTGACTTCCTCATGTCGCTGCGCTGGTCTGGAATGTCTGGAATGCTCCACCTCCTCCTGTCTCTGCGCTCCGAAGTTCTGTGTTTATATGATAATATAACTGTTTATAAAACCACGAATCACTCATCCAACAACAGAAAATCCAGCAGAAAACAACAGAGGTTCACGAAGCAACGTTTGGACATGATTAATTCGCTCGTGACTTCCTCTTTCTGTCAGCGCTGGTCGGAATGTCTGGAATGGAATGCTCCGCCTCCTCTACATGTCCGCTCGGAGCGCTGCAAAGTTCTGTGATTATATGATAATAAAACCTTTTAATAATATTATAAAACCATGGAGCAGTTGTACAACAACAGAAAATCCAGCAGAAATCAGCAGAGGTTCACGAAGCAACGTTTGGACATGATTAATTCGCTCGTGACTCATGTCATGTCATGTCCGTCAGCGTTTCTCATTCCTGTCAGTGAAGGATGAAGCGATCACTTGACTTTTGCAAAAAAACAAAATAAAAGTCCAGCTCTGTGATGAAGAAGGGATATTTAATAAATTTGTGTCACATACAAAACAGTCCTGCATCGCTTTGCAATCCTTTGAATGAGAACGAGCTGCGGCTGGGACAGGTGGGGGCGTGGGTTGGGGCGTGACAAACAACTCTGTTTTTATTGGCTGTCAGTGTCCTGGTCACTCTTGTGTTTTCAGTGTTTTTATAAATGCTGATAGAGAAGCAAGGGGACAATAGATTTTTTCAGAGATTACTTTGTCTAACATCAGTTTGTCAGTAGATAGTGACTGAGTGAAGAAATATGTTAAAAATATATTGTTTGAAAAGTTACAGACTACATTACAATCTTACATACTATAGCTTTAATGTCCGCGGGGGTTCATAGGTCAATAGCAGCTCTGCAAGATAAGATGGTGCGAGACCATTGAGACATTTAAAAAACACTAAAAGAATCTTAAAATCAATCCTGAGGCGCACAGGGAGCCAATGCAATGATTTTAAAACAGGTGTAATATGAGCCTGCCTTCTGGTCTTGGTTAGCACACGAGCAGCAGAGTTTTGTAACAGCTGAAGGCTGGACAAATTTTTCTTAGGGAGACCAGAAAGCAGTGAATTACAGTAGTCTAAACGACTAGAAATAAAAGCATGCATCAAAGTCTCAGTATTGGTCAGAGAAAGAAGAGGGCGGACTCTGGCTATATTTTTTAGATGATAAAATCCTGTTTTGACTATTTGTTTAATATGAGGAATAAAAGTAAGCTCAGAGTCAAAAATAACTCCCAGGCTTCTTACTTTTTTAGAAGGTTGTAAAGACAGAGATTGTAATCTCTGAATTGTATTTTCTTTTTGAACCTCAGGTCCAATGATTAAAACTTCTGTTTTGTCCTGGTTTAGCTGGAGAAAGTTCTGTGCCATCCAGGACTTTATGTCTGTAATGCAATTAAAAAGTGCAGTGATTGGCCGGGGGTCATCATGAGATAATGAGATGTATAGCTGTGTGTCATCAGCATAACTATGGAAACTTATCCCATGGCTCCTGATGACTCCACCAAGCGGCAGCATGTACAAATTAAAAAGTAGGGGGCCTAAAATAGAGCCTTGGGGTACACCATAGTTAGCTTCATGGATCTGTGAGGAGCATGTATCCATACTTACCATAAATGTTCTATCTGTGAGATAGGAGCTGAACCACAGAAGAACAGTACCAGAAAGACCGACCAGGTGTTGTAATCTATTTAAAAGAATTTGATGATCTACTGTATCAAAGGCTGCGCTCAGATCCAATAGAACAAGGACTGAGAGCTTGTGTGAATCCAGATTACACCTTAAATCATTCACAATTTTTAATAGGGCTGTTTCTGTACTGTGTTTCGTCCTAAAACCAGATTGATACTTTTCTAAAATACCGGCATCATTTAAAAAAATATTTAATTTAATAAAAACAATCTTTTCTAAGATTTTACTTAAAAATGGTAAGTTGGATACAGGTCTATAATTATTAAAAACACTAGGATCTAGATTACTCTTCTTCAGAAGGGGCTTCACCACAGCCTTTTTAAAGGCAATGGGGAAGACACCCATCTGAAGAGAACAATTTACAATGTTTAAAATTTCATTCTCAAAGAATTTATAACATGAATGAAAAAGTGATGAGGGAATTGGGTCCAAGAGGCAGGTGGTTGGTTTGACTTGTGAGAAAACTCTGCCAAGCATCTCTGCATCAACCACATCAAACTTGTCCAGTACTTTCTCAGGTAAAACCAAACATTCAGTAGATTTAATACCAGTATTTTGTTCAGATAAAATGTTAGCTCTAATTGACTCGATCTTACCTCTGAAGTGATTTGCAAACTGCTCACAGAGAGAGTTAGTTGGAGTATTTGGAGAGGCAGTAAAGTCAGGGTTAATCAGATTGTCAATGGTGGAAAACAAAACTTTGGGATTATTTTTGTGATTGTTAATTATTTTGGCAAAATATGCATTTCTTGAATTTCTGACAGCAGAGTTGTAGATATTAAGCTGTTCGCGCATTATTTGGCCCAGCATGGTAACTACAGTGAAATCATGAGGACGGGGGTGGAGGGGGAGAGAGTCGTATCCACAGAATTCGACAGTGTCAACGCAAAACTATTTAAATAAATAAAATTAAATAGAGAAAGCGCAAATCTGCTTATGAATTATATGCGCAGCGTTTTTTTTCACGGACCATATCCGGCGCTGACCGGATATGGTCCGTGAGCAGTCGTCCGGTTGATTTAAGAGCCCGTAAATATAGATAATTAGTTATTAGCTGTACTGCATTTTAAATAGAAATAGCGCAAATCCGCTTATGGATTATAAAAATTAGTCAATCCGCTATAGTGCTAACAAATTATTTAGGTCCGCTATCAGCGGATTAGCGCTTTAGCGGACTTTAGCGGGCTTTTGCCCACCTTTGTACCTCATCCATCCATCCATCCATTTTCGTCCGCTTATCCGGGGTCGGGTCGCGGGGGTAGCAGCCTAAGTAGGGAGGCCCAGACTTCCCTCTCCCCAGCCACTTGGAGCAGCTCCTCCAGGGGAATCCCAAGGCGTTCCCAGGCCAGCCGAGAAACATAGTCCCTCCAGCGCGTCCTGGGTCTTCCTCTGGGTCTCCTCCCGGTGGGACATGCCCGGAACACCTCACCAGGGAGGCGTCCAGGAGGCATCCTAACCAGATGCCCGATGCCAGATGCCTTTGTACCTCAGTATAATGATAATGAAGATTACTGGTATTCTGATTCTGAACTTTGTCTGCCACAGTTGTGGCAGAAATTGTCATTTAACACACTCTACATTCATCATACACACAAATCAAACAACAACATAATATAATAAAAAATCACATTATTAGTAGTAGTTACCACCATTAAGACGAGTCTACAGTACTTGGCTTTTAAGTTTCTGCAGTTTGTTGCTTTAAAGAAGAAAAAAAAGTGCAGTTGGTGAGGCAGTTTTATCTCAGCCAGAAGGTCTGCGGATCCGTGCATGTGTGGGTTTTCTCCAGGTACTCCGATTTCCTCCCACAGACCAAAAACATGCATGTTAGACTGATGGTAACTCTAATTTGTCTCTAGGTGAGAGAGTGGATGGCTGTTTGTCTCGTTTGTCTCTATGTGTCCCTGTGATGGACTGGAGACCTGTCCATAGTGTACCTGCCTCTCACACTGTGATTGCTGGACATGGACACCGGTGACCCCCCGTGACCCAAAAAGGAAGAAGCAGGTAAAGAAAATGGATGGATTTAGTTCACACTCTTTGTAATGGAGATATTATTGTTCAGGTCATCATTATAAACAGGTCACCTCTGAA
>JBBPBX010065325.1:0-19982 GCA_038048925.1 Garcialebias charrua | reverse complement strand
GTGCGCAGCTGCTCATATTACAACAAGGAGAACGCGAGCGTTTGCAAGCTGATAGTTTCTGAAGTATAGCAGCAAAACACATGCGCACAAAATGCGCGCGTAGAGTGGCGTACCTGAGGACGCTCAAGTGTATCTCGGCCTTTATGAAAATTAGGGGAAGCTAAATTCTAAACCGCTATTTAAATTCAACAATTGGTAGCCAGCAAGTTATGCAATATTTGCACTACACTGCCAACTAGCGGTCCATATCCTAGATGTTATTACTGTTTTTCTCTTACATTTTGTTGTTGGATGTAACTGGGACCCCGTGTACATAATCTCATCTCATCACATGTACTACATGCGGTGCAAATGACAATAAAGACTCTCTGACTCTGATAATAATATTGTTTGTAATAATAATCATTTTCTTTGAGTATAACCGATAGACAAAATACACACAACAAAACAGACCCTGATTACACCCAAGAGTTCTTTTTTTTCTATTTTAAATCAGTTCTTGAATCCCGGATGATTAAAGGTCCATCAATCAATAATCTGGTAGTTTGTAGTTCATGATCCAGGGTAATATGTCCAGGAAAAAACAAATAGTTTGGTGCAATTTAAGTCCTACCACACAGCTACGGTGATCCGGTAGCTTGCAATCCTGGGTGGGAACAGGGGGTGAAAAAAACCCTGACATAAACAATAATAATAATGAATTCAATTTATAACGCACTTTTCATTAATGAAAATCTCAAAGTGCTACAAGGAGCAACAGAATTAAATGACAATAAAACAAATAATAAAACAATTAAAATCAATAACAATATCAGCTAAGATCAAAAGTAGAATCATGAGGAGGTAGAGTATGCTTGGTCGAAAAGAAAGGTCTTCAAGCCGCTCTTAAAGTCAACCACAGACTGTGGGGCTCTTAGACAGTCAGGAAGAGAGTTCCACAGGCGGGGGGCAGCCACACTGAAAGCCCGGTCTCCCATGGTCCTTAATTTGGTTCTCGGAATGTGAAGGAGATTGCTGTTCTGTGACCGCAGCGAACGGGTGGATGAGTATGGAATAAGAATATCCTTCAGATAATCAAGGTAATCAAGGTATCAGAAAAAACAAGGTAATAAACAAAACAAAAATTAGCATTACTATATACACAGGACTAAACTGTTATCAAAAATAGTTAAACATTCACATAGTTAAACATTCACAAAAACAAATAAAATAATTCCAGCAGGTATTTTTCAAGAATCATTCAAATGTCCTGTTAAGCACCTTGGTCAATGCAAGGCATTGTAGGAAGGTGCTATACAAATAAAGTTTATTATTATTATTATTATTATTATTATTATTATTATTATTATTATTATTATTATTATAACTTCAATTCAAAGACCACATCAACAGTACATATCAAATTAAAGTTACAGATCAAGTTTTAAAGTGCACTTCCAAGTTGTATCCAAGTTTAATTCATATAAGAGTCAATTAAGCTTAATTTACTTCAATATTGTTTCAAAAAACAAATAGTAATTTCTTTTTTCTTGCGCAACCCAAAATAAATTAAACCAATTCCAAATTTCTATAGGCAGTCAACAGATTTAATGAAAAGTAACTAAAATGATCTTAAAAGGATGAAATTACAAAAATCAAAGGATTTATTTAATACTTTACGTATACAGGTAGTCCCCGATTTACGAGCGAGATCCGTTACAACGAGGCGCTCGTAAACCGGAAATCTCGTAATTTGGAACGGCCGCCACGCTTCTCGTAAGTCCGGAATTTCGCTCGTAAATTGGAACGGTTTTGCTAGCGCGACTACGAACACTCGTTTTTCATCGAAAAACTGCTTATGAGTGCATAAAAATGATCGGAAACGTGTGTCCACATGTTTAGCTAACGAACTGTGGTGAAAAAACACAGGAAAACTCAGTATTTTTTGCGTTTTTTCCAATAATTCGCCAGCTCGTAAGTCCGGAACCTCGCAGATCAGAGCGCTCGTAAATCGGGGACTACCTGTATATATTCTATTCGGCCACAAAATTGACAAAAAGAGAATGATCTTTTAATCACTAAGGCCACTTTTAAATCTCAAATACATGGGCATGTCGCCACCGCATTTCTATTTCATAAAAGGAATCCAAATACATAAAACGAACGACTCACCGTCGAGTGGTTGACACAAAACACACAATACAATCCTCCGGCCGCGTTAATTTGGCTTGATACAGCGGGGTTCTCTCATGATTTATGAAGACACCGAGCGCAACCAGCTAGCCACAGTGTTAGCACGAGTTCACCTCTGACCCGGAAGATGTCAAGATGGAATAGTCCATTTTTAGTAGGGGGATACAGAAATCGACCGGTTTTTGTATTGCGTTTTTAATGATCGTTTTCATCGTAACTATAATTATTTTTATGTTAAATGTACATTAACAAGCATGAGCAATGTTAGGGATGTAGGTGACTGGCCGGGGCGCGGCGGGGCCGGGGCCCCTGCTGATTGGGAGCCCCAGGCAACGGCATCATTTGCCTACATGGTAGATCCGCGTCTGTTCTCCCCTCTGCTCCCCCTCCCTCCTCTCTGCTCCCTCACCAAGGGGGAAAAAGGTAAACAAGCAGCTACGAGAGCCAGCGAGAGCCCGTAAATAAGTTTTTTCGTTTTTACTGATAGATAATTAGTTATTAGCGGTACTGCATTTTAAATAAAAATAGCGCAAATCCGCGTATGAATTATAAAAGTTAGTTAATCCGCTGTAACGCTGACAAATTGTTTAGGTACGCTATAAGCGGATTAGCGCATTAGCGCTCCCTAGCGGTCTGGTGCCCACCTTTGAGAACAGGAAACATTTACACAGAATATATGCTGAAACCTCTGCATTTAATTTAAAACAACATCTTTTAAAGTTATTCTGTGCACTCCAGTTTATTTTAAATAAAAAGTTTAAAATAAACAAAAAGCATCTGTTGACTTGATTTTCACAAAAAATCAAAACAAAGATAGCAGAACAAATTTGAGGATGTCAAAGAACAACAAATAATAAAAATCACTGATTTTTATTTGGAATAACATCTGTAATGTTATGCTGAGCACACAAAGCTGCTGATCTGTTCATGTTGCTGTGTTCGTTCGTGCTCACCTGCTAGCTCATACAAACTCATGATTGTACTGCTATTCATGTGATGTTTCTGTGCTGTTAGTGCCTATTGTATTTTAAGGAAATTTTAACTTAGTTCATATCTTATATGTTACAGTTTTTCTATTACATTTTATTGTTTTATGTAATTGGGACCCTGTGTACATAATCTCGCTGCACTGCACACATCCCATTGCGAACAACAATAAAGAATCTCTGTGTGTGACTCAGTGATTACACGAAATAGTCCAATTACAGTTACTAACACCTCAGAGCAACAACATAACAGGTCAAAGTTAAAGAAATACACCAAACTGTTGACAAATCTCTGCATTTTATTGAGTGTCCATCACTCTACAAACAACTTAAAACATGACAGACAATTGTCCTATTCTACAAAACTACAGCACTGTGGAAACAACATCGCTTTGTAATAAAGGAACACAACAGGTTTTTTCCAAATAAAAAAAAAAAAAAACCCAAAGGAGTTCTGTAAACAAACTTTAAGCCCTAAAGCTGAAGTCTTTCAACTGCTTCAACTTGCGTAAAACGAAATTAAAAAAACAACAACATACAGGCACTCCCTGTTAGCTTATTTGTACATGCATTTATTGTAAAAATATAAACTATTTTCAGTCTTTTGCCATTACTTTTGATAGGTTTGTTGTTGAGTGTTTACATTTTAATAATATTGAACTGTATGAAATGGTAAGTGTAATTACACATCCGCGCCAGTAGGGGCAGTGGCGCTGTTATTGTCAGACTGAGCGCGCAGAATAGTTTTTTCACAGAGTAAGAAGCCACAGCACAGGCGCATGAGAAGTTTTAGAAAGTGCAGCGAAGATACAGCATGGAGAAATATTTAACAGGGATGAAAAGAAAGGCGAAGACAGACGAAGATATTGAGAAAGCAGGTCCCCAGAAAGCTAAGACGAGGAAATATGACGAAGCGTATTTAGCGCTTGGCTTCACTGTGACGAAGGTGGGAGATGAGGAAAGACCGGTGTGTCTGTTATGTCTTAAAATATTAGCAGCGGACAGCATGAAGCCTAATAAATTAAGACGTTACTTAACCACATTACACCCCAATCACGCTGATAAGCAAAGTATTTTCAGCATAAATATTATTATATAAATAATCCAAAGAAGAAAAAAAAATCAGTCAGACCAGGTCGGAATCGAACCTGGGTCATCTGCGTGAAAGGCAGCAGTGTTACCCATTGTCCTATCTGACATATATGGAAGTCTGCAGGTCTACTGTATTTAAAGGAAACGCTCCTCCTGAATTAGTATCGCATTTTAACTACATAAGTATCACGTTTTCACTACATAGTATCACGTTTTAACTACATAATTATCACGTTTTAACTACATAATTATCACGTTTTCACTACATAGTATCACGTTTTCACTACATAGTATCACGTTTTTACTACTTAGTATCACGTTTTTACTACATAATTATCACGTTTTTACTACATAGTATCACGTTTTTACTACATAGTATCACGTTATTACTACTTAGTATCACGTTATTACTACTTAGTATCACTTTTTACTACATAATTATCACGTTTTTACTACATAATTATCACGTTTTTACTACATAGTATCACGTTTTTACTACATAGTATCACGTTATTACTACTTAGTATCACGTTTTTACTACATAATTATCACGTTTTTACTACATAATTATCACGTTTTTACTACATAAGCTCCAAAAAAATATTTTCATGGTTGAATGCAATACGCTTCCGTATGTAGATATAAAAGTAGTGTAAATGTAAACTAGGGATGCACGATACCGATACCAGTATCGGGTATCGGTTCGATACCATGTGCGTTTACTCGTACTCGTACTCATAAAAGGGCTCCGATACTACAGGACCCGATACCAGTTTCATTTCATTTCATTGATTATGTAATAGTTCAAATGTAAAACTTTTTTTTTTTTTGTACAAGTTTGGACATTCTTTAAGCCCTGAAAGTATGTCCAAACTTGTACAAAAAAATAAAATGCCTCTGTGCGCGCACTGAGCCATGCGGCTTCGGCGTTCTCCTCCTGTGTGTCTGCCCCTCCTCTGAGTCCTCCCTTTCGAGCGACAAAGCGCAAGGTGCAGGTCTTCTGTGTGTGTGCGCGCGTGTGTTTTTGAGGCGTGAGCTGCAGCAAACTCCGTTTGGCTGCAGGACTCTTCGTGTTGATGTGGGGGGTGCAGCGAATCAAAGCGCAGCCCCCGGCTTCGGCGTTCTCCTCCTGTGTGTCTGCTCCTCCTCTGAGTCCTCCCTTTCGAGCGACAGAGCGCAAGGTGCAGGTCTTCTGTGTGTGTGCGCGCGTGTGTTTTTGAGGCGTGAGCTGCAGCAAACTCCGTTTGGCTGCAGGACTCTTCGTGTTGATGTGGGGGTGCAACGAATCAAAGCGCAGCCCCCGGCTTCGGCGTTCTCCTCCTGTGTGTCTGCTCCTCCTCTGAGTCCTCCCTTTCGAGCGACAGAGCGCAAGGTGCAGGTCTTCTGTGTGTGTGCGCGCGTGTGTTTTTGAGGCGTGAGCTGCAGCAAACTCCGTTTGGCTGCAGGACTCTTCGTGTTGATGTGGGGGGTGCAGCGAATCAAAGCGCAGCCCCCCCCCCACACACACACACACACTGCTGAACACATAAACAATCCCCCCTCCCCTCCTTTCTGACGGAGGCTCCTTCTGCAGGATTGAACGGAGTTCAGTGCAGATAAAGTCAGTGACAGCTGGGGTGACAGCTGAAATAAGAAGGTTGATTTTCCCTCTGGGGAACATGAATAAGTAAAGTTAAATAAAATAATAAAATCTGTAGTTAAATAAAACAGGTTTTTGAGCTGCATGCATTCAACTGGGTCTTGTTGCTCTCTAAACTACAGTAGTTATTGAATCAAGTTACTTATGTAGGTAAACATAGATGTTTAACCCTTTAAAATACACTTGCTTGTTACTTGAAGCTGAATTGTTTAAAAACAGTTTGCACTTTTCAGAGAGCATTTTTAATAAACGTTGGCAAAATGTTACGATTTTATTTGATCAACAACACAAAAAAGTTTCAGGCTCAGGATTTTTTTTCACTTTAAGCCCTGTACAGATTACCAATACTGTAGTAATGTACTTTGTTTATTTATGTTTGAAGTGTCTAATGAAAATAAACAGTTTAAGTTAATTAGAATGATTTAAAAAAATATTAATTAGTACTTGTATCGGTACTTGGTATCGGCAAGTACTTTAATGTAAGTACTTGTACTTGTACTCGGTTTTCAAAAATCTGGTATCGGTGCATCCCTAATGTAAACAGTAGTAATAAATGTAAACAGTATTAATAAATGTAAACAGTGAATGTAAACAGTAGTATGACTACAGGTGACCCCTACTTCCGTACGAGTTTGGGAGATAAGAACTGTTCGCAGCTCGATTCTGCCGTAGCTAGGGGGTGAAAATAGCGTCCCGTTCGTAGGTCCTTATTCCGTTCGTAGGTCGTGGAAATACCGCTAACGGAGCGCGCGCACACATTTAAGCATGTACAGTAGTGTACTGTAATGTTAAACATTGCTATTCACATTTACAGAATAAATAAAAATATAATTTCTTACTTTGAGATGGTCAAAGCCGACATCTTAGGTTGCCATGCGTTGCCATGATTGTTGTCGGGCCGAGCAGCGCGGCGGCCGGCGAGTGAACCACCGCAGCTGCTCAAGGCCTGTGTTAGCTAGCTGGCTAGCTTCTGCTAGCCAGGCCATGGGCTGGTGTTGGAGCGGCGGCGCGATCGGCGATCAATCTGCAGCTGCTGCTCCAGCCTGAGACGTCCACAGAGCTCACAGAGCGATTCCAGCTAGTAATTAATCCATATGATGCGATCCTGGTCACCAGTCTTCAAAGGCCGGCTCCCGGCAGCTAACCTAAAATGGCGTCCGGTGTTCTACATTAATTTGTGACCGGAGACCCCCGTGACTGAACCTAAAATGGCGTCCGGTGTTCTACATTAATTTGTGACCGTGTAAACTGAAGACCTACTTCCTGCTGCCCAAGATTGCTAAAAAATGATCAGAAATGATCATTTTTATCATAATTATTATTTATAAAGCCTTTAAAACAACCACATCTGCAACAAAGTGATGTACACATGAAATTAAGAACATTTAAACACAAAAAAAATAAAAATTATTATAAAAGACTTCTGGACAGAAGTCGAAACGTTTTCTACAACAAATAAAGTCCAGTTGATCCTGTATTGAACGCCTTTTTTGATTTCATCATGTCCTGGACGACTGAGAATCTTCACCAGCATATTATTATTATTATTTTTTTTAATAAAGTAATTTCATATTTTTATTAAATATGATACGTTCGTAGGTCCGGGCCGCCGTAGGTCGATGGAGTCGTAAGTAGGGGGTCACCTGTATAGGTAGTAATGTAATACAAACATTAGTGCAAATATGAGAAGTAGTGCAAACTGAATGAGCACATGACCGAGAGTTTAGTGAATAACCCGTTTGATGACACAGAGTCCAGTGTTAAAATCTTTGTGTTATGTGGTAATGTGTGAGAAAGTTTTTTGTGTTAAGGCAGTTCAAATGGGAGGGGAGGCAGGCAGAGTGTTTAGCATCCTGACTGCCTGATGAACAGAGCTGTCTCTCAGTCTGCTGGTTCGAGCCTGGAGACTCCTCAGTCTCCTCCCTGATGGCAGCAGTCTGAAGCAGCTGTGTAGTGGGTGTGTGGGATCACCTGCCATGCAGAGGGCTTTCCGAGTGAGGCGTTTGCTGTGTAAGTCCTGCAGTGAGGGGAAGGAGGTGCCGACGATCTTCTCAGCTGCTTTCACGATGCGCTGGAGGCTCTTGCGGCAGGATGCAGTACATGCACCAAACCACACAGTGATGCAGCTGGTCAGGACACTTTCTATGGCACCTCTGTAGAAGGTGCACATGATGGGGGTTGAAGCTCCAGCCCTTTTCAGCTTGCGGAGAAAGTAGAGGTGCTGGTGAGCCTTCTTGGCCAGTGCTGCAGTGTTCCTGCTCCAGGACAGGTCCTCTGAGACGTGCACTCCCAGGAACTTGGTGCTGTCCACTCTCTCCACTGCGGTGCTGTTGATGGTCAGAGGGGCATGTTGGGCATCCCTCTTCCTGAAGTCCACAACAATCTCCTTTGTCTTCTCCACGTTGAGAGTGAGATTGTTGTGTCCGCACCACAAGGCCAGGCGGCTCACCTCGTTCCTGTAGTCCATCTCATCGTTGTTGCTGATGAGACCTACCACTGTTGTGTCGTCCGCAAACTTGATGAAGTGGTTGGAGCTGTATGATGGTGTGCAGTCGTGTGTTAGCAGGCAGGGTCTTGAAAGTTATTAAAAGTTGATAAATCAATTTTGGGAAAATTAAGTGTCTTGAAAAGTATTAAAAAGTCTTGAAAGCGATTTGATGAGGTATTATTATTTTTGCTTTTCTAGCTTTAAATAATTTGCAAAAAGTATGTATGACGAATATTTGTTTTCCTTACCGCGGATGATTCGGAAACCGCTTCACACAAATTTAGGGTGTCAGGTTACAACAGCCTTTACGGCTAGGCCTATCTTGTGCGCATGCACGGCTGCTTTATCTCCAAGTTGAGTCTGTGTGTTTAGCTGTGTGAAGTTGACACCTCACCCACATCAAAAATTAAAGCAATTACAGTCTGAATGGTTAGTGTTCCGTTAGTGCTGGTTTGTGCCGTTAAAATTTTCGCTTGTGCTGCTTTGGTTTCGGAGATATTAAATATTATTTTTTAGGTCATCTGTTCCCCCTGTGTCGGGAGCGCGCACTGCAACCCTGTGTCGGGAGCGCGCACTGCAACCCTGTGTCGGGAACGCGCACTGCAACCCGTGAGGCGCACTGATCCGAAAAACTAGCCCACTCCGGTGCGTTTTGGAGGAGTATGGGGGGATGGTGACGTCATCGGTCAAATGTTTAATTATTATTATCTCATAAACTAAAGCAGCACAAACGCTAGTTTCAATTGCACAAACCAGCACTAATGAAGCACTAACAAACTTGACCACTCCGGTGCGTTTCGGAGGTATATGGGGGGATGGTGACCTTTAGATGACCTAAAAAATAATATTTAATATCTCCGAGACCAAAGCAGCACAAACGAAAATTTTAACGGCACAAACCAGCACTAACCATTCAGACTAATTGCTTTAATTTTTGACGTGGGTGGGGTGTCAACTTCACACAGCTTGTGTGTTTGAGTAAGTTGCCGCGAGACCGTGAGAACAATGGGTAAATGCAAGTTTTCGGACTCCTGGTTGGAGATGCCTGATTTTCAAGAATGGTTGAGGCCTGTCGCCGAGAATAACCGTGTTTATTTCTTATTCGCCATTGTTCAACCAAGTTACTTTAAAATAGCTACGAGTCTTGTTGTAACCTAAGCTATATTTTCTTAAACCTAGTCGTGGTTCAGTTTCTTTTTTTGAACTTTTTTCTTTCCACTGTATCTCAGTTCTGTTGTAGGTTTGAGATTCACAGATTTACAGTAATTGAAAACAACAGCAGTTTTGTAAATCAAAGATTTGTTGCTTAATAAAACAAAGTGACGATAAGGTCTTGAATTTATTTTGGAAGGTCTTTAAAAAGTCTTGAAAAGGTATTGAAATTAACTTCATTATTCCTGCATATACCCTGGAGAAGGGGGCTCAGCACACATCCTTGTGGGACCCCTATGTTCAATGTGACGGTGCTAGATGTGTTACTCCCGACCCGTACTGTCTGTGGTCTCCCGGTCAGGAAGTCTAGCAGCCAGTTACACATTGAGGTGTTCAGCCCCAGACTGTCCAGTTTAAGGATGAGCTGTTGGGGGATGATGGTGTTGAATGCCGAGCTGAAGTCGATGAACAACATTCTAACATAAGAGTCCTTCGTGTCCAGATGTGTGAGAGCTGTGTGGAGGGCAGAGGAGATGGCATCGTCGGTTGAGCGATTAGGTCGGTATGCAAATTGGAAGGGATCCAGGGAGGCAGGGAGGACAGATGTGATGCTTTTCATGACTAGCCGTTCAAAGCACTTCATCAGGATGGGGGTGAGTGCTACTGGGCGATAGTCATTGAGGCAGGAGGGCGTTGCCTTCTTTGGGACAGGGATGATGGTGGTGGCTTTGAAACAGGTGGGGACGATGGCCTGGCTCAGTGAGATGTTAAAGATGTCCGTGAAGACCGCTGCGAGTTCCCCTGCACAGTCCTTCAGCACACGACCAGGTATGTTGTCAGGACCAGAGGCCTTCCGGGCGTTAATCTTGATGAATGATCGCCTTACGCTGTCTGAGGACAGCGCCAGCACCTGGCCATCAGGAGAGGGGGGGAGTTTATGTGCAGGTGTGCTGTTACTTGCCTCAAACCGAGCAAAGAACTCATTCAGTTCATTCAGCGTAGAGGTTGAGCTGTCACAGGTCTGGGGGGATGGTTTGTAGTTTGTGATGGTCTGTATTCCCTGCCACAGACTGCGTGTATCCTTGCTGTCCTTGAAACGGTGAGCTATTTTCCTGGAATACTGCTTCTTGGCCTTTCTGATGCCCCGGGCCAGGTTCTTTCTGGCTGCCCTCAGGCCCACCTGATCTCCCGCTTTGAAGGCAGCATTCCTGGCTTTCAGGAGTCTGTAAACCTCTGCTGTCAGCCATGGCTTCTGATTAGCCCGAACAGTGATGGTCTTGAGGTTGGTTACATCATCAATGCACTTGGTGATGTATGAACATACAGTGTCTGAGTACTCCTGGAGACATGTGTTGTTGTTTGTGGTAGCAGCTTCTTTGAACATACCCCAATCTGTGGTGTCAAAACAGTCCTGGAGTGCCTCTGAAGACCCCTCTGGCCACACTCGTATCTGCTTGCGGACTGGTTTTGTGACTTTCACCAGTGGCCTGTATGCTGGCTTTAGCATAACACAGATATGGTCAGAAGCACCAATGTGGGGGAGGGGGAGGGCTCTGTAGGCATTTTTCATGGTGGTGTAAACTTGGTCCAGTGTGTTGTTTCCTCTTGTTGCAAAGTTTATGTTTCTGTATGTTTTTGGAAATACACTCTTTAAATCTACTTGGTTGAAATCACCAGCCGTGATGAGAAAAGCATCAGGGTGTGCTGTTTGCTGCTCACTGATGTGCAGATACAGTTCATTCAGTGCCTCATTTCTAACTTTGCTGTTGGAGCTTGGAGGAATATATACAGGAACAATCATAACAGCTGTAAATTCCCTCGGTAAATAGAAATGTCTGCATTTAATAGTCATAAACTCCACTAAAGGTGAGCAATGTTTGTAGACCACAGCAGCATCCAGACACCATGCGTTGTTGATGTAAACCCACAGCCCCCCTCCGCGTGTCTTACCTCCCTCGAGGGTTCGGTCCGCTCTGTAGCATGGATAGCATGGTCCGGAACGTTGTTGTTAAGCCACGTTTCCGTGAATACAAAAACACAACAGTCTCTCACAGTCTTTTGTGTCGTTCGTAGCAGGCGTATATAATCCAATTTGTTGTCCAAGGAGCGTACGTTAGCCAAAACCATGGATGGAATAGCTGGCTTGTGTGGGCTAGCTGCTAGCCTAGCTCTGATACCTCCGCGCTTACCCCGCTTCTGCTTCCTGTCACGCCGCTTGTGGCGCTTCCACTGCGGGCGCGATGAAGGGAGGCTCGGTGCTGGCTTCCAGAGCAGGCCGCAGGCACGTAGATTCTCCTCGAGCTCGCTGCTTATTTCCAGATGAGCGGTTTTTTCCGACATCAAGCAGGAACTCACGGCTATACTTGCGTTCTTGAACACGTAGACATGACAAAGACGTGCTGGCACATTGCGGCATGCAGGACAAGACAGACGAAAGCACCGTGTTGTTGGGAGAGAGAGAAGCCGCGGCGTTTGCACGCGCCGCCATCTTGGTTTTAACAGATGAATGTTGTTATCAATTTATTGATAGGCAATCACATATTCAACCTTCCTCTTCTTATTGTGGCCTGTTGCCAGGGCTCAACACCATCTGGTGATGAGAAGAAGTCCCGCAGGTTGTTCCTCACTGCATAGGCTGTTCTACCAGCATTCCTTGTGGCGGTTGTTCTTCTTAATGGAGTCTCCAGATCATTTCCTGCAACCTGCCTCCATTCTCTTATACGGATGGGAAACAAGAAAATAAATTGTTAAGAGTGGGTGGGATGTATTGTACTCTTCAGATAAGCTTACGGTAGAAACTACATGTATGTGAGTTCGTGCATAATTACCTGGTAAGATGTCTCCTGATGGTGTGTCAGTGTCCACATAGTTTGTGGGGATGTACTACCTGCAGTCGTCATTGTACGCCAGCCAGTTGTGTAGCGTAACACATGCTTTTACAACATAGACAGTTTTGGCGGGATTGTATTCCATCGGGCGGCCGAAGATCCTCCATCTGGATGCCAAGATGCCAAAAGTGTTCCCGATTGTTCTCCGAGCCCTGCTGTGACGGTAGTTGTACACCAGATGTGTTTCCTCCAGATTTGAGCCTTTGCATGAAAGAATATTAAAATCATTATTAATAATGCAATTTGGTTTATTTATTTTGCACCTGTTCAAAACCAAGTTGTCTCAGAGTACTTTTCAGAATCAATCATATACATAGAAATGCAAGAAAATAAAGGTCTCTGAAAAAGCTGAGCAACAAACATAAAAGAGTCATAACAGTCATTATAATAGAAGTAGTAATGATAACTTTATTCGTTCCCAAAGGTGAATACAGACTATTTCATCTCTCTCTCCTGGCTCAGCTGTATCCCACCAAAACAACCTCATAATTTTTTAATAATCTTACCAGTGTGAAGTAAACTTCTGAATAACGAGGCAAGGCTGTCCAAACGGAGTTCAAGTTTAAAAGATTTAATGAATCTTGCAAGATTGAGAACAGAAATAATACAGGCACTGAGGCTGTCTGGGTCTGCTCTGCTCAGACAGTAACACAGCATGGCTTAAAAACCCTTGTACAGGTGGAGCTAGTTTGGGGAGGGGTTGAGGGAGGAACAAGGTGGCCCAATAAGTGGAAGGGGAAAGTGTTTGTCTATCACAAGGTGGAAACTTTTGATAACACATGAGTACTCAGCAGATGGAAAATGAGCATTCAGCACTTCTTACAGCGTTTTCAGACTAACACGAGCAGGTCACAGTTTGTTTAGCAGATAAAATGAGGAACATGACGTTAGAAATAAGGAACAGATGGTTGGTTTCACACAGATGGTCACAAATGTACAGAGTCAGCAGATCACAGTTTATGCACAGGGACATTTGGAGTGCATGATTCTGAACATGAGGTGAAAAGTTTAATACATGAGTTTAATTATGAGTTTAATACCTGAGAGTGTATGATTTTACTTAACAATTCCCTCCTTTTGTTCCGTCAGGAACAACTAAGATAATATAATTCACAACAATAACAAAATCAATATTTGTAATAAAAACCACAAAATTATCAATCAATCATAAAAATAATGTTACTCAAGAAAATCACAGTGTTATTAAATCATAAGTTATGCCTCCCCAGGCCTAACTGGATGATGTGAACTTGTGCAGGAAAACCCCGGTGGCAACGATGTGGAAATGCTTGGGGACAAAAGCTGCACAACACCCCGGCCCCACGGCGGCGACCAAATCTGGTGTCCATATCATCCTTACATTCAGTTGATCTATAAGAGAAGAAAAAAGTATGAGACTCTCAAAATAAAACATCAAATTACATGTGTCTAATAGACTTTCCATGCAACCATCATTAACTAGAGATAGAATTAGCAAGTAGCTGTTTTTGTGCAGGTTAAAGACCTACAAATAATGTGGCAAGCAACAGTCATGTTCAAAAACAATTGAAGACAAAACAATTGAGGATTAAAGTTCAAAAAAGAATAAATGAACAGATGATATGTAATTTAATCAGGATAAAATGTAATCAAGTTAAAGTTATTGTTGAAGTTGTGCCGTTGACATATGGAACCATGAAGACGGGGTTACCGTTGTAGTCCCTTCGACCAGGACTCTGTTTGAGCTCTCTCTTAGCTGGATTGAGTTGGTTCACATTTTCAGGATGCAGGTACCATGTCATGAGACCTATCAGTGTCAGTCCCACAATGACTAGAATATAGCAAAGCAACTCTTTCATCCCAGTGAATGTTCTAGGTGAAACAGTTTGTTTTAAAGTTGTGCGTGGGATGCGTGTATCGAGCATTGTCTTATCTTTTCTGTCGTTGTCAGGAGTTCTTCTAAAGCAGTGTCTCCTGAGCGTGTAGATCCCTCGGTGGTATCAAATCGTGCAGATTCCGATACTTGCTGCACCCCTGTTGGCACCCAGCTTCTAAAGCTCTGGCGCTCTTTTCCTCTGGGATGATTAAACTCGTTCTCCTGCCAGTGGGTCCTCTGTTGGTGACCTGGTACCTCGGAACAGCTTGCAGTGGGTGGCGTGGATCCAAGTAGCTCTCTCAGCGACTTTCACGGCCGTGTGGGTCACGAGCAACACCTGGTAGGGTCCGGTCCACCTGGGCGAGTTCCAGTGTTTCCTCCTGAAAGATTTAACCATAACAAAGTCTCCAGGAGTTATGTTGTGTAACTTTACCTGAGTTGGGCTGGGTAGCCCTCCCTGGACTTGCTCTCTGATGGATTTAAGGTGGTTAGTCAGATTAATGCAATACGTCAGCATGTTGTGATCACAATGTTTTAGATCACTAGTTGAGATTGGTCCCACGCCCATGTTGGGTGGAGCCGCAAAAAGGATTTCAAATGGGCTGAGGTTATGCTTAGCTCGTCTCCGCATGCGCAAATGATCAAATGAGGCATTAATAAAGTAAATATATCACAACTTAGCTAAACACAATACAATGTCTAAAAATGTAGTTCTCCGTCAGTTGGTCACAAAGCGCACAGTGGATGCCTCCATCTTAAAAAGGCCACAACTCGTTGGCATGCATTTTAACAATGACTACGAATTGGTTGGACGATTCAGGTCCATCTCAGAGGCATCGGTCCGTCGCGTTGTCACCAACTGAAAGAGAGAGAGAGAGAAAATATCAGTAAAATTTTAAGATGTGGCTACAGGCATTTATCCATATTTCCTATTGTTAACAGTATGATAAAATATCCAGACCAATACTTAATAGCAATTTAAATCAATTTAAAGCATTTAAAAACTAAAAATGGTGTAAAACACAAGTTAGGAGATATTTTATAGATCCAGTGCCAGCAGTTTTCAGGTTATGCCACCAGGGAGAGCTCGAGTCACATGTGGCTTGAAGAATCGTTGGTTGACAACATCTGATGTCCAGAGGGTTTCAACCGATGATGAGGTCCATTGATCACCCTGTCCTCAAAACAACACAATACAGTGTTGCATTAAACATTGAGTCTGATGCCAAATGGAGCTGGAAGAAAATTTAAAAAAATAAATAAATAAATAAATAAAAAGAAGTCAAAATCAGTTAGTTTATTCAACTCTCCTCCAGAGATCTGTTGAGGTAAAACAAAAGGAAAAGTTCAAGACTATTGAACGTGCACATCAGTAGTAAAAATGTGGTAAAATACTCTATACATGAAAGCTCAATTAATTTATTTCAGTCCAGTCAAGTCTAGTCAGGTCAGATCAAATCAAATCAAATGCTTTTAAGAACGCAGATCCACCACATTTTCCTTGACCCGTGACCAGATCCACATAGGGTCTGTGTTTTGGCTTTGCTGGCCCAGGGGCGTCCCCCTTTAGACCTGCAAAGCCTCTGGAACCTTTTCTGTACACATTCCAAAGAATGAAAGAAAAATACAATCGTTATTAAGATCACCAATTTTACTTGTCTTCGATACACAGATATGTACAGAGCCATATCGTTTGTAGGCTTCTGATTTCTCCAACTTTTTTCTGAAACAGTACAGTGTGTCCTTTTTTTTTTTATTCGAGGTTGCTTAAGGCCTTTGTATAAATGTCAATGCGGTTATCTTAACTGGTCTATTAAACTCCTCAGTTTTATGATTGGACCTTTTTTGTTGTTGTTGTTGTTGTTGTTGTTGTTGTTGTTGTTGTTGTTGTTGTTGTTGTTGTTGTTGTTGTTGTTGTTGTTGTTTTGAATATAAAACCTAAGAAGTTATTTTATTTTTATAACTAATGATCTAATCATTGTATATTTTTATGAGCTCTCTTTATTTATTTATTTAGACTAGTTCTCATCCTCCATTTTTAATGAGTTATATTTAAGAATAGTTTTAGAATAGTTCTCAATCTCCCCCCCTTTTGAAACAATTTTTCTGTTTCATCTAAGTTGGAAAGATAGTGTTGCTATAATTTACTAACACACAGTCTGAGTGTTGGTTTCAGAAATATAAAATAAAATAAAAATTATGTAGTTGTAACAGGCCTACTGCAAATGTTCAATCTAGATTTTGAAAACATAAAGCTATATATGAAACAAGTTCTTATACAATTTCCTTCTAAAAAATTAACCATAAATTTCATCCCTTGTAGCAAACCAGACCCACGAAAATGCACTCACTTCAAGGAAAATGCCATCATTTTTTTTTTTTTTTTTTTCTCCATAAAACATTGTACAAATGTCTGTGTGAACCCAAAACTAAACTGTTAATCTCAGAGTCTTCTGGAACAAGGACAAGTAAACAAGCTGACCCCCTTGTATCAGTGTTACACTAAGAATCATGAGACATGCACGTCAAAATGTAACATGCACATCCTAAAGTGTGCCTATGTGTTTCATTTAGCAATTTTTATCAAAGCAAACTGTAATTTTGATCACAACACTGTCAACGGATGAACCAATCAGATCAGATGTTAGGTCGACACCTCCACTGGACTGCTGTAGATGGTGCTCGCTCTGTTTGTGAGACCTTGTTCAGCCTGTGTCGGCTCCAGCCTCCAGTGATGCAGCTTTGTTCCGTCCAGGCCCCCCAAATCTGGACTTTATTAAAGTTCAAGTTTGGCAGTTTGTTGCTGGCTTTACTTGGCAGACAGTTCCTTGATAGTTCTCTGACAGGTCTTTGACAGTTTTTGTTTGTAGCCTTCATTCAGTGACAGTTCTTTGCAGTTGTTTCAGTTGTGCTGGTGTTCAGCACCTTGAGTGAGAGCTTGTTATAGCATTAGTGGTGTTCTTAGAAAGTCACAGTGCCAGTTTTAGTGTCAACTTTACACATCAAATCCAATTCAATCAAACCGATAACCACAGTCGCAGTGATAAAAAAACAGATGCTGTATGTATTTTTGGCAGAGTTCTAGCTTAGTGGAGGTTTATCTGTACAAATTATGTGTTCTGTTCAAAGGTTGTGGGATCAGCCAGACTCACCCCCTTTTCCACAAACTCGGTCTTCTCACACGCTGTTGAGAAGGAAAAAATAGAAATATAATGTAAATATTAAAAGCCAGGTTCAAAAATAATCAACAATTGACAAGTTCTATTTTGGGGCCTCAGCATTTACCTTCAACAGAGTCATCCCGCATCAGGTTTGCACAACGGATTTTTAAAAGAAAACCTCTCAGTTACATTAAGAGTGGAAACATTCATTTTAATCCTAAAATCAAGATCAAAGCCAAATTCCCTAAAATCTTCTATTATAAACAATGTCCTCAGTTTTCTTTTTCTTAGAATATTTGTTTTTGACTCACCGCCTGTCAGTGAGGATCACTCAGTGGTCTCTTTTTTAATATCAAAATGAGACATTTGGTGAGGATTGAGACCTGCAACTTTTATAATTAAAGCCATAATCTTCTTAATTTATCAAAACGTACCTAAAATTAATCCTTTAAGCAATTACCCTTCTTGCATGGTGCTGCCTAAATAAATTAATAAAATGTTGCAGGTCAAATTTTACACCTGTGGGGAATCATGCATAAAAAGAGCTATGTTGTAGTGTATTAAAGCCTCATAACATTTTTCAGCTGTCATCTGCGGCGCCATATAGCTGCAGCTCAAGAACGGGTGTGCAGCATCTGATAACACTGCAAACCAACCAAGATGACTCTGCAAATATGTACTGAAAGTGTAGCATTTCCATGCAGCCAGCAGAGAAAGGAACTGTTCTGTTTATTATTATTATATTATATATATATATTTTTGTTTGTTTTTTGTTTTCCGAAGGGTTAACTGTTTTGGTGTGTGTGGCTAAGCTATACCAGTGACATCTTTTAATATTGATGGATATTTACATCAGTTCAAACAGCTCTCAACATTTAAAAACATTTCTTATGTATGATAGTTTATAGGATTATAAAGTGTAGTTAAAAAGTTTATTTGACAAGAATACATTTTAATTTTCTTTATTTACAAGTGTCAAAGTTTTTTCATCTTAGTTGAACTTATAGAAACCGAAGCTATTGTCAGATTTTAAAAGAGATGTTTGCTAATTTGTTTAAGATGTGTTATCCAGGCACCATATTTATAGTGTTTGATTAAGTTACTAAGTTTTTAATAAAGTTTAAACCGTCACCTTCCTTGTACACTTTTTCATTAATTCAGCTACTTTCAGCTAATTTCAGCTGTTTCTTCAACTGCTTTGTGCTCTTTTGAGCTTTATTCAGCTGTTTTATGCTAATTTCACAGGGTATCTGCAGGGTTGTAAGAGGTTTAAAAGGTAGTAAATAAAATCAACACAAAGTACAGCCATTAAAAATTATTAAAAGGTAATAAACGCCATCTGATGGGGTATTAATTTTTAAACCTACACAACAATATTTTTCTAGTTAGCTTAAAATTATAATGTTTTCTTAATAAATGCACTTTAATGGTCACGTCAGCGTTATTTTAAAAAGTAGTTTTGCTGCCTTGGTGTTTCGTGAACGCACAGAGAACCAGGAAGAGGAAACGCAGCTGTTTTGACAGTTCTAAGCAGAGCAGAATGAAGGGGCAGGCTGATTGCATCATTGATAGCTGGTGAAAAGTTTAAGTCAAAAAGAATCCATAAATATGTCATACAGGCTGAAAAATACAGTAGTTATTATTTTCCTCCCTCTGGTTGTGCATGTCTTCCGATCCTTTTAATTAAACAGTTTTTTTTTCTTCAAGTTTACTTTTTTTATTTATTAGAGATATGTTATGTATGGGAACAATTAAATAACTTTTCTCTTGGGTTAGCTTTAAATAACAAGTAGGCCAGTGCTTTTATTGAAGCAAGAAGCAAATTGATGTATCCAGAATTTTATAAAACTACATTTACTACCAAAGTTTAGGAAGAAAGTCTCAGTAATCTATTACTTTACAATTAGTTGCTCTGAACTAAAGTATAAGAGTTGGCTGCCACGGTTACAGCTCAGTGTTGTGATGGCATTAAAAATATTGTGATGGTATTAAAAGGTATTTAACTTACGAATTTCTGTATAGCCTTTTTTAGCTAATTCTATATTTTTTAATCCAACTTTTCAGCCTAATTTAGCAAGACCATGCTCTTGTTTTAGCTATTGTTCAGCTGGTTTTGGCCAACTAAAGCTTTTTCAGATGATGGATGCTTCTTTGGGTTTATTTCTAGTTTCAGATTTCAGATTGCTTCTCATGAACATTAAATATACCATACTTACCAGCTTTGTGATCTGTACCTGCCAGGTTTCAAAACCACAAAGTCAGCTCATACTCCTCTGTTATACATGCACTCACACTTGCACACACACACTCGAGGCATAAGCATTATCTCACCCTAGCAGCCCTTCACTCACACAAAACAGCTGTTCTTTTCACATGCAGGAACAGCCGCACACACACGCAGCTGTTCGCTCATCTGGAGTGCCACAATTCTCTCTAAAGTTTAAAATCTCGATAAAACAAACAGACATCTGAGTCACAAACAAAACAGAAACAATTTCAGCTCCTCACACAACTGTTAAGTCCACATAGCAGTGGACGCTCAAGTTATG